>PVKA01000765.1:0-89404 GCA_004027165.1 Ctenomys sociabilis | reverse complement strand
CATCACGCCCGGCTTTTATCTTGGTTTTAACTATCTGGCAGAAAAGTATAAAAAAGAAGTATAAAACATAAAGTCATATTAATATGCTGAGCTGCAAAAGGCTCATGTCAACAACTTTTGACATTGCCAATCCTGTGGATATCCCATTACTATTATGGACTACTGGACTGCACTGGAATATTTTGCAGAATTCATGCACCTATAATATTTAAATGACAGCAGAATACCCTTCTCTGACAAAACTAAACAAAAAAAGGGATAAAAATGAACAACCATTTTTTATCTGTATATTCAAATTAGAATAGATATGCAGCTACATTAATTCAATGAATAGAAAGATTTGTTCTAATAGTATTTGTGGACAGGATATTATGTCTGCATCTTGTACAAAGAATAACAACTAAGATAATAATTTTCAATGTATTAATTATCGAAACTGTCCTACTAACTGGTTGTGAGACTGTCTCATTGCTATGTGTTTCTCAATAAAATTATTTAAGAAAACAAAAGTCAAAATAAAGTGGACTGACACTCATGACAACACCCTGAGTGTTGTAGAAGTTTTCCAAGTATAAGTTAACCAGTTTCCAGGCAAGGATGCTAGAGAGAGGAGGCAACATGAGATGCCATACAGAATCAATTGACCTTGATGTGAGATGTTATAATTCTATTCTACTTACACAGATGGGCAAAGGAAAGTCTCCTTTGGCTGACATGATACCCCAGAGGCTTTCAGTTGAGACAGAATTCTATGGAGAACTCAAGAGAGACCAAATGAAATGGCAATTGAGACTGGGTATGGTGGCATGCACCAGTAATCCCAGCCCAGTGGAGGCTGTAAACAGGTGGAGCACTACGTGTCCAATCTAGTGGTGAGACCCTGAACACCCTGTAGATCTTTTTCTCAAGAATAAAAAAAAATAAAGAGAGAGAGAGAGAGAGACCAAAGTGTCTATAATTACCTGAGGCACTGGAAACATCCTCTACCTGTGAGACAGCACAAATATTGGGCAGAAAACTTCAAATAAACTTTGTTAGTGTCAGTGGGACATAATGGAAAGAAGCAGACAGACATGAATTTGAATTCTGCCCCTGACACTATCTAGCTAGATACCTTTGAACAAATCATATAAAGTTGTCTGAGGCTTTTCTCTCATTTAGAATAGGTTCATAGTATTTGCCTTGCGGGGTTGGGGTGAAGATCTCAATGGGAGATGCAAGTCAAGTGTGCACGACACCTGGTTAGACTTTAATAAATATAAAACTTTGATTGTTTCAAAAATATTGGCAGGAAAAAGGGCATGATACTGATATTATGTCATCTGCTTCTTCTTAAGTCTTGTTAGCTGTCCTACTCTGTTATGTTTGTTCCAATTCCTGAGAGTAGGTAATTTATAAAGAAAATATTTTTATTTTGCCTTATGATTCTAGTGGCTGGAGAGTCCAAAAGTATGGCAGTAGTATCTGTTTGTTATCAGACAAAGAGCTTATATTACTTCTTAGCATGGCAGAAAGTAGAGCAATTTGAGTGTGTATAAAGGAAAAAGGGAAGCCAGACATTCTTGGTGGTTAACCCACACCCAAAAATAGGCATTAAGCCATTCATGAAGATACTCTCCCCCATGAAACTTCTAAACACTGAAAATAGCAATCAAATTTCAGCATGAGTTTCGTATGGGACAGCCCACATTTAAATCATAGCAATGGCCCAGTAGCTAAGTGTGCTGGACATATTAAAGGGAGGCAGACACCCCTTCAAACACTAGTTCTCCACATCTGAACATCACACTGTGGGCCAGCAGAGGGTGAAAGGAAGATCATTGTGCATAAACAATGATAATGAACCTTCAAAGAGAATGGAACTCACAAAGATTTTTCCTACTCCTGAAGACAATCCTTCACAGGAGAGAGTCTAGTCTTGGAGTCCTACCAGAGAAATGTTTACTTATACTGACTTTTCATCAGAATCAGAAATGATGTGGTATAGGGACTTGGTGGAGAAAAGGCTCTCAACTCATGACATCCAGGAAGCCAACAGAGAGACAGGAGGAACCAGAGAGAAAAATCCACCCTTCCAGGTTATCTGTCCCATCCTACTAGGCCCTATCTCTTAACACGAGACTTTGAGGGCACATTTAAGATATGAATCATAACAGTGCCCATTGGTTGTTCTCTTAGAGCTACAAAGCCCCCGCTTATGCAATATTATTCTTTGGGAAGGCATATTGAAATTGTCCTTTCAGAGTCCCCCATTGCTAGTTCTATCTGTACAGTAGAACACGGACCTTTCCCAACTGCAAGCACACCTTGTCCCAGGACCCTACTGACTCTGGTTCTTCACTCTTATCATTTTTCTCATTTTTCAGAAGAGTTAGGGACCATTCCCTGGTCTTCTCTTAATACTGGGCTTGTTCTTACATGATATTCTGTGTCATACCAGAACTCTTTCTTTTCCACTGTACTTTTGAATTGCTCTCTAGTGTTCCATTCTTGATTGCTTTCCATCTCTGTGACAGCTTTTAGGGAGAGCCTTTACTTGGCCTACTTTCTTAGTAAATGCCTTGGTAAGATTCTGATTTTTACCTGATATTAATTCTTCATGAGAGATAGATAAAAAGAATAATGGACACAGCTTTCAGTTGTACCTTTATTCTTATTTTAAAAGAATCTCACAGAAGTCTTCTATCAGGCTGTCATATTCATTTCAAGGGATTCTTTGCTCCATGATGAGTTGCAACTTCACAACTAGAGAACATTACAGTTCTTTATATGGCTATTTGTACAGTCTTCTTTTTTTCCTCAAAGTTCATTTGGGGACTTCCTTAGAGTAATACCACTTCCAGGCATATGATTTCAATTATTTTTCAAACATGTTTTGTTTTCTCAACTCTTTATAAAATGTAGTCACTGAAGTAAATACCGATCTCCCCGTACACATTTTCAAATGTGCATATACATATAGGAATATTCTTTTTTATTTTGTTTCATTCTTATTTTCAATTTGATTGCTCTGTTGTATACAGAAGAAAATTTACTGATGGTCCAGCATAGCTCATTCACAAACTACTTTCACAATTCAGAAAAAAATATTTTGTAAATAATGTAATAACTGAAAAAGAAAGAAAAAACCTGCCATTCATTTTTATCTCTGCTTATATTTCTCTGGCAAATAACTCATTAGCACAACTTTTCATCAAAAAAAATCCATGGTTTGGAATATGTATTATCTACCTGAAAATATTTCTACATTAATAGTGCAATTTATATGTATTAATTAATGGAAATTATAGATATTAAACTACATTAAATTAGTTACTACGTGAGGAATGACCATTCTAAAATGATCAGAAAATCTGCACTATAATTTTCACTGAATTTCTTTTTTTTTTTTTTTTTTTTTTCATCTTTTTGAGACAGGGTCTCACTATGCAGTTCAGGCAAGCCTTAAGCTCACTTTGTAGCTCAGACTGGTCTCGAACTCATAACAATCCTCCTGCCTCAGCCTCCCGAGTGCTGGGATTACAGGCATGTGCCACCACACCCGGCTTTTCACTGAATTTCTAAACAACCTTTTCTGCAGTGTCACATTCAAGATTTGAGATGGGTTTTCAGTAGAGAAATTATTGTTTATTGTAAGCTTGAGAAATATTAGACTTCATGTTCTTTGCTTGCTGAAATCAATAGATAGTGAGGATTATTGATCAAAATTAAAAAGAATATTCTTGAAGGATGAGGAAAGCAAAGTTAATGGGAGAGCAGATATTATTATTTTTCATTATATTAATTTCCCAGAACTGATAAATTAAAACCCAGGGATTTATAACTTGAAATGAATAGGTGACTTTTGGAGAGGTTACAACTCCTTGAATTTTATACTTTCAATAATTTATGAGCATATACCATGCAATGGTACCATGTAAATATTTCTATTATTATTATCATTATGATGATGATGATGATGATGATTATGAGTGGTAGTAGAGATTGAATTCAGGAACTTGAGCTTCTCAGGCAAATACTTATTTCACCGAATGACCTCCCTGGTGCTCTCTGTATATATTATTTTTTAAATTTAAATTTAATTTTATTTTGCAGAGTAAAAACAAAAGCAAAACCCCATGAAACAAAGACAGAAACAGGATAACATACAACAGCACATATTTTACAGATTTTCAAAACAGAAATAAATAATTACAATGGTTGTTCTATTATCTTTTTTGTTCTGTATTTTAGGGAAGGATCTACAGAGTGTTCAGGGTCTCATTACCAGAACGTAGTGATTCTCCTGCTGACAGCCTCCCAAGTGCTGGGATTACAGGCACATGCCACAACGCCCAGTCTCAATCACCCCGGGGGCAGGGCCAGCACAGCAGACCCAGACATGAAACCCCAGCCCCTGCACCTGCATTTGGGCTCTTTAATCCACTGAGCTATTTGGCCAGCCCACTATTATCTATTTTTATCGTCAAAGCTGTTGCTTAGATTAGCAGATATAATTATGCAAGACTGGATAAATATTTGAATATTACTGTTTCTTTCAAGAGACCTTAGTTTATTTTCTTGGCTTTTTTTTTTTTTTTGCTTTATTTTTATGAATTTAGTACAGTGTCTACAGGGTATACAGGATCTCCCTACGTAGATCGGACTCATAGTGATGGTCTAGTTTTCAGCCACCCAAGCGCTAGGATTACAGGCGCATACCACCATGCCCAGTCTCAATTGCTGTCACAGTTGGCCCCGGAAGCAGGGCAGGCATGGCACATTGGGGATTGAACCCTGGCCTCTGCGCTCTGCTAAAGCAGGCACTTTAATCTGCTGAGCAATCTGGACAGCTTTTTTTTTTTCTTTTACCTTTTAAAAGAAATATTTTAACAAGAGTATAATAATTGATAAGACAGTAGAAGTGGCGCACATTTAGAAAACCAAGATGAAGTGCCGGCCAAATAGCTCAGTCGATTAAAGCACCCCCAAGTCGGCAGGAGCCAGGGGTTAAATCTCCAGGCCTGCCAAGGCGGCCCCACCCCTGGGGCATATGCCCTGACACTCAGTTGAGACTAGGTGTGGTAGCAGGCGCCTGTAATCCCAGCTCTTGGGAGACTGTAACAGGTGGATCACTGATTTAGTAGTGAGACCCTGAATACCCTATAGACCATTCCCTAAAATAAAAAAAAGAGAAAAGAATGCCAAGATGAGAGGCATTCAAGCATGATTTTTATGTTACACATTGCTGTCTTCAATGTCATTGCTTAGATCACAGATATCAGCATAAAGTTAGTCAAGTTGAAAATTGTACACATTAACTGAAATTTTCAAAAATTCTGATGGAAATTATTAGTACAATCATCTCAACTATGCTGTATATATATTTGGGTGTTTATCCCTTCCTTTCTTCTATGTTTTCTCATTTCTCTCATCTTTGTTGTTTAATATTTATGTTCAGTTTCTCTCTGTTTACTGTATCTATTATACTTTTAAGTTTTAATTCTTTCAGGTTCTTACACTAAGGAGATAATATATTGATATGTGTGGGTTTGATTTATTGTACTTATGAGTACAGACTCTAGTTGCACCTACTTACCTATAAAGGCTTCAAATTTGTCTTTCTTCACAGCTGAGTAATACTCCATTGTATAAAAACACAACTTTTTTATTCATTCCTAAGTTAATGGTCATTTTTGTTGTTTCCAAGATTTGACTATGACAATTTGTGCTGCTTTAAACATGGGTGCACATATATCATTATGATATGATATTTTCAGTTATTTTTGAAAAATACCCAGAAAGGGAATAGCTCCATTGAGCAGGATTTCCAGTCATAGTTTTTTGAGGAATCTTCACACTGATTACTGTAGTGTTTGTACCAGTCTATATTCCAACCAGCAGTGAAGGTTTTCTTTTTTGCCACAGCCTCTCCAGCATTTATTATTATTTGATTATTTTATTTTATTTTTATTATTTTACTTTTTATTTTTAGGGAAGCTCCACACGCTGTTCAGGGTCTCATTACTAGATTGGACTCATAGTGATCCACCTGATTTCAGCCTTGTAAGTGCTAGAATTACATACATGCACCACTGCACCCAGTCTCAAACACCATCTCAGCATGCCCCGGGGGTGGGGCTGGCACAGCATGCAGGGGATCAAGGCCACAGCCCCTGAGCCTGTTTGCAGGCACTTTAATCTGCTGAGATATTTGGCTGGCCGTAGTTGATTTGTTTATGATAGCGATTCTTTCTGGGGTGAGATGGTATTTCAATGTTATTTTAATTTGCATTTCACCAGTGGCAAGTGTTGTGGAGCATATTTTCATGTATTTATTTTCTACTAGTGTTTCTTCTTCTGAAAAGGGTGTATTTATCTCAGATGCCCATTTTGTGACTTAGTGTTAAAATTTGGAAGCCCTAATTTTTTCTTAGTTCTTCATATGCTCTAGAGAGCAGACCTTTGTCTTAGTGATTGTTGGTTAAGATTTTTTCCCAATTTCTGGGTTGGATTTTCACTCTTAGTGATTTCTTTGACATGCAGAAACTTCTCAATAAAATAAGAACTTAGTTGTTGATTATTTGCAGTACTTCCTGTGTGGTATGGTTTTTATTTATGAACTGTCTCTTATCCCGATGTCTTCAAGATTTCCACCTCTTTTCTCTTCCAGAAGACTCAGTGTTTCTGTATTAATGTTTATATCTTTAATGCATTTTGATTTTAGTTTAGTGTAAGTGATAGACCTATGTCTAGGTTTAGTTTTTTGTATGTGTAGAGCCAGTCTTTTTCCACACAAGTTGATGAAGAGGCTACCTTTCTTCTGGTGAATATGTTTAGCCCTTTTGTCAAAGATAAGATGGCTAAGTGTGTTTGTAGTTGTATGTGCATCTTCCAATCTGTTCCATGGACTTTTGGATCTGTTTTTTGCCAGTACCATGCTGATTTTATCACAGTAGTTTTGTAGTATAATTTCAAGTCTGGTATTGCAATGTGTCCTACCTTGCCTTTGTTTGCCATGATTACCTTTGTATTCTAGATCTTTTCTGAGTCCAAATAAATTTTCAGAATGTTTTCTCTAGCTCTCTAAGGCACATTGATGGTATTTTGATAGGAATTGAATTAAATCTGTATAACAATGGCTGTTTTCATAATGTTGGTTCTTCCTATCCAAGAGCAAGGAATATCTTTCTATTTTCTGAAATCCTCTTTGATCTCTTTTTTATAACATTATAATTATCATTGTATAGATCTTTTGCTTCCTTTGTTATATTGATTCCTAAGTATTTCATTTTTTTGGATGCTGTTGTAAAGGATATTGTTTCCTTAATTTCTGTTTCACTGAGTTTGTTATCTGTATAGAGGAATGCTATTGATTTTTAGGTGTGGACTTGTAATGTTCTATGCTAATGAATTTGTTTATTAATTCTAGGAACTCTTGATGGAGTTGTTCAGGTCTTGAAAGTAGAGTGTGATATGTGCAAATAATGGTAGTCCAACATCTTTACAGATTCTTATTCCTTTTAATTCTCTTGTCTAATGACTCTAGCTTATGATTACAAAACTATTTTGAATAAGAATGGTGTTAGAGGTTTCTTGTACCTGATTTGAGAGTAAAAGCTTTCCATTTTTTCCTCCTTAGAATTATGTTGGTTGCTGATTTGTCATAGATGGCTGATAGAGGTAGAAACGATCTATTCCAATTTTCTGTCATTCTCTGATCATCAGTGACTCTTAAACTTTGTCAAAAGCCTTTTTGGCATCTATTGAGATGATCATGCAGTTTTTGGTTTTGGCTCTATTGACATAGTGTATTATATTTATAGATTTGCATATGTGAACCATTCTTGCATCTGTGGGATGAATCCTATCTGGTCATGCTATATAATCGTCTTGATGATTTGCTGTATTCTATTTGCTAGTATTTCCTTGAGGATTTTTGCACCTATGTTCATGAGGGTGATTGGCCTGTAATTTTTTCTTTTGGTTGTTTTTCTGGTTTTGGTATCAGTATAATTCTTGCCTCCATGAATGATTTTGTGAGTATTGCTTCCTTTTCAATTTCACTGAAGAGTTTGAAGAATATTAGGATTAAATCTTCTCTAAATTTTTTGTAGAATTCAGCTGTGAATCTATCAGGACCTGGGCTTTTCACTGTCGGTAAGTTTTTTACTTGCATTTTCAATTTCATTGGCTGATATTGCATTATTCAGTTTCTATATCTTCTTGATTCAGTTTTGGTAATTTGAATCTGTCCATCTCTTTTGTGTTTTCAATTCTGTGAAAGTAAAGATTTTCAAAATAGCTATTGATAATCTTCTGGATTTCAAAGGATCTGTAGTACTTTGTTCATTGTATTCCTTATTGCTTAAAATTGAGTTTTTTCTTTACTCTTTTTGTGGAGGTTGGCTAGGTTTTATCAATTTTATCTAGACTTTCAAAGAAACAGCTTTTGGATTCATTAATTATTTGTTTTATTTTCTTTGTCTCAATTTCATTAATTTATGCTCTAATCTTTGTACTTTCCTACCATCTTTGGTCTTTGGGCTTTGTTTACTTTTCTCTTTCTAAAAGCTTCAGGTGCTGTTATAGGGTATTTATTCATTCTCACACTGTTTTCTAAGGTGTGAGTTCACCACAATAATATTCTTTCTGAGTAGTGCTTTCACTGTATCCCACAAATTCCAATAAGCTGTGCTTCAATTTTTGTTGGATTGTACATATTATTTAATTTCTTGTTTAATTCCATCTGTAATGCATTAGTTTCAGGGGAGTGTATTACTTAATTTCCATATATCTATGGGGTTATTGTGGTTTATTTTGTCATGAATTTCCAGTTTCATTGCACTGTGGTCAGATAATATGAATGGGATAATTTCTGTTATGTTTGTCATGTTATTTTCTTGTTGGTTCCCTACTTTTCTCCTGTGTTTAATTGTCTTGTTTGGTGGGTTCTATCCACTGTCATTCTTGGAACTGTGGTCCCTTTGATACCTTTCCATGATATCTTTTAGTAGTCTGTGTGGGTTTGGTATGGTTACCATGAAGTTCTTTTGTTTTTCTTTGTCATGGAAGTATTTTACTTGTCCACTAAACTTGAAAGAGAGTTTTGCAGTGTATATCATTCTGGGTTGAAATTTGTTTTCTTTTAGGACTTGAAATACTTCACTCCATCCTCTTCTTGACTTGATGGTTTGTGAAGAAAAATCTGCTATTATTCTGATGAGTTTTCCTTTAAATATGGTGTTTCTTTTCCTAGTGGCTTTTAGTATTGTGGTCTTGTGCTAAGTTTCTAGGATCATCATTATTATATGTGTGAATATAGTTTTAATTGGGTTGATATAACTGGGAGTTCTATATGCCTGAGTTAACTGAATGTCACATTGTTTCCCCATATCTGAGAAATTTTCTGCTGTTATGTCTGTCCATATTTTTTATGTCATTTGTGTTGGCCACTCCTTTCTCATAGATGGTTATTCTTATGCTGTTCATCTATGTACCATCTTGCAGCTATTGAGTTGGTATTTTATGGTTTTTAGTTGCTTTAAAGAGATTTTTTTTCTTACATTTTCACTAGCTGCAACAGTGTCTTAAAGTGTGAAAATCTCTCTTTACTTTCATTCAGTTTTGCCAACCTGTGATTGAATTTTAATTTCTTGTGTATGTCTTTGTTGTTTTTAATTAATGACATTTAATTAATTTCATTAAGAAACAAATAGTAATGAGACAGTCTCAAGATAGGTTAGTAGGACAGTTACAATAATTAATACACAGCATATTGTTATCTTCATAGTAGTTATTCATAGTACAAGATGCAGATATGATATCCTGTCCAAACACTATTAGTACAATTTTTTCTTCTGAATGAGTTAAGAGAAAATGGCTATATAGCTATCCTAACTATTTTGTATATACAGATGCAAAATGGTCCTTCATTTAAATCCCACCCCCTTTTTTTAGTTTTTTTCAGAGATGGGTATTCCATTACCATTTAAATATTGTACTTGTGTGAATTCAGAAAAATAATCGAATATAGTTCAGTAGTCCATACTAGTAGTGGGTTATCCTTAGTACTAGTAATGTGAAAAGTTGTTGACTTGAACCTTTTACAGCTCAGCATGTTAATATGACTTTACGTCTTATACCTTGTTTTTATACTTTTCTGCTGGATGGTTAAAACTGAGATAAAGCAAGACCTGTATAACAAAAATGTAACTTTTGTATCTGATGAGGTCAGTCAAGATCCCTCAGGATTTATCCTGAAACCCTGTACCACAGTTTGTAGATCCATTGTCAATGTCAGCCATGTGGAAGAGTCACGGCATTGCTTAACCAATTTTCTCTCTGTGAAAGCCTGAGAGAATGTTTTCTCTCTAGGTAAGTCTCCTTAGGTGCATTGCACATCAACAATCACTTTCCTCTGTGGCCCCATAATCTCCTTGATCAGAAAATTTAGGATGTATCCCTTTGAATCTGCCTCATGCATTCTATATCTTTCCTATATTATCCATTCAAGATTTCTATCATTTTTCTATTCTCCTCCACGTTTATCAATGTCTTCTTTAGAAAGCTAAAGAAACACTTAGTAATTATTTCATTATAGTCATGACTTCTTTTTTTAAATGGGAGATATTTTTATGTATTTAGAACAGGGCCTTAGTCCCAGATTGAATTCATAGTGATCCTCCTGTTTTCAGTTTCCCAAGTTTTGGGATTACAGGTGGGCACTACCACTCTCAGTCTCAGTCACTGTCTCAGTGCACCCCAGGGCAGGGCTGGCACCGCACACTGGGGATCAAATAACAGTCCCTGCATCTGCCTAAGTGGGAGATTACTTCTGATCTGACTTCCTCTATACCCTTCTTTAGTTGGTTCTTTACTTGAGTTGCTATTATGTCAGAGATTTCAGGTGTGCAGGTTCGAATTTCTTCTATGTTGATGTTCCTGGGTTTGTTTTGTGTGGGCTCAGGGACTGAGAATAGCTTTTTCTCCTTCTTTTGTCATCTTATGTTTCAGAGAGAACACTGTTTGATTTCTACAATAACTTTTTGTGAAAGTTTGATAGCAGGACCTATATCCCTGCAATCAGAACCTCTTTGTAAAGATTCTGTTCTTTAGGTATCTCCCCTGTGTCAGAGACTTTTGTTCTGTGTCTGTTTCAAATTTTGACTTCTGTATTGATTGAGAGTGAAATATTTGTTTCTGTTTGGCACTGTCCTCCATTCTTCCATATATGGCTTTGATGAGATTGTTACCCAAGCATTCCGATATTACTCAATGGAGAAAATGTCATTGAGGGAGATATGATTTCCTATTTACAGTAGTACAGTTAGCAATACTAATATTAACAGGTAGTGAAATTTAGAAATTGACAAACTTTTGTAACTAATGGGTTTGTATTTTAGACCATAGGGGCAAACATTATAGCTGCATAGCAATGCAGTTCTTATACTTAGAATTTGTATTTAAGTTAATTCCCCTGAGTTCTGTCTGAGTACCTCCCCTTCATGTACCTGGAGTCTTCTAATCAGACTAGCTCAACCCAGTTATCTGCTGCCACCTCTGTTGTGCATGGATGCTCTTGCAGGGTTGGGCCTTGCTCTGGCCTTGGCTGAGCCCAGCAGAACCCCTCAGCTCACTGGGTCTCAATCTACTGAACTTGAACTCAACTGGCTTGGCTGGGCTTGTCTCTGGCTGCTCTACTAGGATCCTTCTTGCTGCACCAAATCAAAGTAGCCCTGCTGGACCCTGCTGGCTGCTGGGCTCTGCTCTTGCACATCGGCAAGTGCAGCCTGCCAATGTGTTCTGTGTATATTATTATAATTTATTTTCCATTACAACATTTTTCTACAGGGTATCACTTTGTAGTTTAGGTTGGCCTGGAATTCAATGCAGTTGAGGCTGGTCTTAAACTCATGTGCTCTTCCTGCCTCAATCTTTCAGATGCTGGAATTACAGACATACACCACTATGTCTAGATTTCCATTGTAACTTTGAGAAGAAATTACTATCTTCATTTATAGATGAGGAAACTGAGTCTCAGCAAAAAGTAATGATTAGGTCAAGATTGCTCAGTCAGTAAAAGTAAATCTGAGTTTGAAGGCAAGGTTTGATTCATTATCACTATTAATTCTCTCAGGTATAAAAGACCAGTTGGACTTTCAACACATAAGATTAAGGCAGTTTGGAAATTATAGAATGGATAGTAGTAATGAATGTGCAAATATAGGCAAATAAAATTATTAATAAGAAAGTAGTAAGAACTAAATTTCTAAGATTGTGTTAAGGTAAAATATACAAGGTTTATAAATTTGAGCTTCTTTCCATTAGCTTGAGGGAACAGTGAAAGATTTTAGAGTAGGATGAAAATATAGTCAGAGAGGAGTTTAGGAAGATTAATCTGATTCAGATCTGAATCCATGGTTCCTGTATACTGTTGATAGAATTTTTTAAAAATTCTTTTTTAGGAATCTTTTATTCACTCCAAGCTTGTGCTATGGGCAGAGTTCTTTGTTTTCAAATACTTCAGTGCAAAATTGGAAGGCTATGTGAAGAAATCATAGAGAAACAAACTACATACAAACACAAGATAATGATGTATAAGTCTGGAAGGGAAGAGCACAGTGAGTCATGATGAACATTATTGAACAGAATGTGAATAATCAATGTCCCACTTGTAAAGAAAAAGAAAACAGCCAGTAACCAAAACATCACTATTAATAGCAAGAAACAAAGGCAGCCAGGATTTGGAAGACAGGTATGAAGGTTATAGAAAGGGTGTTTTCACACTTTTGACTTCTCTCTTTTACAAATGAAAGTAGGAAAAAAAAAAGTATGTGGAAAACTAGAAAGGTGGCAATGGAGAACAACAAAATTGAGGGTCAGACTACATAAGGAAAAGAAATAGGAAAGGAACATGTAACCTACAGCTGCTTCTAATGCACAAACTCCATCAAACTGACTTGGAAAGCTCACTAGCATTAGATATTTACATCAAAAGTTGAACTAGTTCATCAAAATCTTTGGCTATCTCTCTTCTCTTTCTTCCTCTACATTTAATATGACATCAAGTTTTGTGAGTCTATAACAGTAGCAGCTGCTGAATCTAGGCCTTTCTCCTTACTCTCACTGACAGGGCCACATGCTGATTAAATTCCATATCTTTCCTCATCCAGATCAGCTTTCTTATCCTTAGTCTCTTCATCTCATTCAGGCTTCAATCTGTCTCAAGAGCAATCCTCCTAATAGTGCCCTGCTTATAGACATTTTGGGTCACCCATTGCATATAGGATACAGTGGAGCCACCTCACTTTTATATAATTCAATAGTAAAGAAACTGAAATTGCTACAGACCCCGGATGAAAAGGTAACTGCAGAGCTATGTCTAAAATGAGAAACACTTGAAACAACTCAAACAAGTTTCCATCTCCTTCAAACCCCACTTTCCCATTGCCTAATTTATTAATCACTTTTCTGTTGTTGGGTCAAAATACTCACACCTGCAACTTGGAAGGGGAGAAGTTTCAGAGGGCTCAGTCTACGTTTAGAAATGACACAGTGGAAGGGCATGGTGAAAGGAAGCTTATCAATCTGTGGCAGCCATGAAGTAGAGAGGGAAGGGAGGAGCTGTGGAAAAGAATGCATCCTTCCAGGTTATGACCCCACTGACCTAGACCTGTTGACCAGGTCTCATCTCCTAAATTCTCATTGTATTAATCCATTGATGAGTACAGTGCCCCATGATCCAATCACAGGCCAAAATCACTACTTCTGAATGCATGAAGCTTTGGAAGACACTTTAGACCTAAACCATAACACTTAGCAAAACACACCTCCTAGGCTTGGAGGAAAGAAGGGGACCTTTTACAAAACCAGGGGTTAAATGGGTAAAGTCTTACAGTAGACATTACATTAGAACTCATTTATATCAATTCTTCTGCATAGAAAGCTTTTACTGTCTAATCATCCAGTTTACTACAACACTTCTCTCTTGCCCTTTATTACTTCTCCTCATACTACATAACCCTGACATACCCTAGACTCCAGTTGTGTTGAACTTTTCAACATTCCACAGATAAGTAAGGCCTTTGTGAGGGTTTGTACATATGCTGTTTTCTGTTTAGAGCACCCTTTCTACTCTTATCTTGCCAATAAATTCCTGCATTTCTTTAAGACTCTGTGCAACTATTTCCTCTTCTGGGAACACTTTCCAGACCACCTCAGATAGAATTAATGGCATTTGCCTTTGGGCTCCTATAACATTCTTTTCATACTCTTATTATAGTACCATCCTTATTGTGGCAATATAATGCCACAACTAAAAGAATGGGACCTCAAGTCAGACTACCTGTCTTTGAGTGCATTTATAAGCTATATAATGTTGGACCAAATACTTCACCTCTCTTTGCTTCAGAAGCTTCATCTATTATGTGAAGTGAGATAATACTTTAGAACAGAGCTTTCCACAAGGTAATTGTTGTACTGATACTGTATCTATAACATACTTGACAGATTCGATTGTTCCACAGTATTCTTTTGCTTTTGGACTGAAAGGTTTTTAGGTTTTTAATTTTATTTTTAAAGAATAAAAGACATGATAAATGATACAGAATTTCACTAGACAAGATAATAGGAATTCATCAATAGTTATATTGCACATTGTTGCTTTCAAATTAGTTGTTCACATTACCAGATATAAGCATGAAAAATCAGTCAAAAAATTAAAAAAAGGAAAAAAAAAGCATTAACTTCTTCTTTCAGTAACCCAGCAGAAATCAGCAGTACAATTATCCAAGGTATCCTGAATATGCACATATATTTTTCATTTCCTTCTTTGTTTTCTCCTTTCCCTTACCCCTTACCCCAGTTGCTCCTTCCTTTTGAGCAGTTTCTTTCTCTTTCACAGTATCTATTGTACCATTAGTATCATTTCATTTTTGCTGCATCTTGTGCTGTCTCCTAAAGTAGTTTGTGGGTATTTTGAGGATCGAACACTTGTATCACTCACTGGCATCTAATGTAAATAAGAGCTCATTAAACATTTATCACAGACAGTGTCTTACCATGGAAAAAGCACAGAAGGCTCAGAGATATGGGTTTTAATCTTGACTCTTTTCTTAATTGCTGTGTGAGGTTACTCTCCTTAAGCCTCAGTTTCTTCATCTGTTAAGTGAAAGTCATAATAATAATACATACCACATAAGGATGTTTTAAGGTTTAAATAAATTAGTACATATAAACCCTAGCATGTAATAAGTGCTCATCAGTGGCTGCTATGAACAACCTCATTTCCCTTTGCATTTAGCTTAATAAATACTTGCACCTAAATGAGTGAGTTCTTCTATATTGACAACTTGTAAATCAAGGGATCCAGGCAGATATTTCTATCATCTCCTAGGAATTCACAGGAAAATGTGAGTCATTTTCACTGTATTTTTATGTAACAATCTGCTTCAGACCACCATCTTTCATAAGGCAACTGATGTGGCCAGCTGGGTCACTGTATGAATCTTTCTGTAAGAATTGTCTCAATTCCTTGCCATAACTCATTGGACCCAGTACCTCTCATACTAAGTGTGAGGTGTGTACTCTTCCTGTGATGAGCAGAAAAAAGTGTTGCAAAATTACTGCAGAGCCAGAGTTTCTATGATCTATTTCTCTTGCTTCTTTTTTATTTTTATTTTGGCTCCTTCTCTGTTAATTGCAAATCAACTTTGCCTATACTCACATCCAGTGTCTTACATTTATATGCAAAGAAGATACAGCTGAAGCCTGGCACTCTCCACTATAGGTTAAGTGGAAGAATAGAAAAAGAATAAATGAATATTGACTATTTAGGTCCAGTATATCACAGTGGAAAGAACATAACACTCTAAATGACCTGTATTTGAAACCTAGCTTCATCATTTACTAGAAGTAAGGCCTTTGATAAATCCCCTAACTTTATGGTAGGTGCTTCTATTTCTTCATCTGTCCAAATGGGACAAAAATATCTACCTAGTAGGGCTTTTGTAAGGATTAAGTGTGTTAATACATATACAGCATTTAGAAAACTGTCTGGCATATATTGAGTGATAGCTATATCTATCTATCCATCTATCCATCTATCTGTCTGTCTATCTATCTATCTATATCTATCTATCTATCTATCTATCTATCTATCTATCTATCTATCTATCTATCTATCTATCTGCAATTATCATTTTAACAGCTTTCTTATTTACAAACCACAAGCTGTAAAATTATAAAATAAACCTTTTAAAGTGTACGGTTAAGTGGTACTAGTATATTTATAGATTTGTGCATTCATCCATCACCCTAATCTAAATTTTGAAAATTTTCATCATTCCAAAAAGGAATCCTGTAGCCACTGGTGGCCATACCCATCCCTGCAGTTCCTTAAACTCTGCCATCCCCAGTAACTTTCAATGTACTTTCCATCTCTATAGTTTCCTCTACTAGATATTTTATATCAAATGAGCTCATACAAATACAGGTTGTCTTTTGTGACTAGTTTCTTTCACTATAACATGTTTAATGTTCATCTGTATTGTAGCGTGTCTCAGAACTTTTTATGGCTGAATTGTATGGACATATACATTTTGTTTATTCATTCACAAGGTGGTTAATATTTGAGTTGTTTCCATTTTTGGCTATGATGAGTAATGTTATTGTGAACATTCATTCACAAGTCTTGTGTGAAGTTATGCTTTCAATTCTTTTGAGTGTATACCCAGAAGTAGAACTTTTGGATCATATGGTAAATCTGTGTTTAATGGTTTAAAGAACTGCCAAAGTGTTTTCCAAAGGAGCTGCATCATGTTAAACTCCTGCCAGTAGTGAGAATGAAGGTTTGTATTTCTCCATGCTTTCATCAAGGCTTGTTATTTTATTTTGTTGCATTTTTATTTCAGCCATTCTAAAGGCTATGGAGTAGTATCTCCTTGTGGTTTTAATTTGCATTTCTCTGATGGCTGGTGATACTGAGTGTATTTTACATGTGCTTGTGAACTATTCTTGTGTCTTCTTCAGAGAAATGTCTAAATTCTTTGTCCATTTTTAAATTAAATTACCTTTTCATTTTTGAGTTGTAATAGTACTTTGTAACCCTGGATACCAGTCTTTTGTTAAATATGTGTTTGTGAATATTTTATATCATTGTGTATGTTGTCCTTCACTTTCTGGATGCTGTTATCAATAAGTCAAAACTTACAAGTTCACAGACAATAAAGAAGACAAACCATTGGAAAGAATGAATGCTGAAATCAGTCAACAGACACACTAAGTTAGGTACACTACCTTCCTCTGCTGCTCTTCTTAAAAATTAAATCTAAAGCACACCAAGCTTCTACCCCGTGCCAGGTGATATGGGGAATAAGATCTGGCCTCTATCCTCAAAGAACTTACTAAATCAGAGGGAAGAGACAATGTAAACATATAGAAATGTAAATAATTATAACATGTTTAAATAGCAGTTTGAGACCACAAGAGAGAAGACGACATGAGGCACTGTGTGATTAATTGCCAAGTGCATTGCGTGAAAATTAATTGCTATGGGAACTAGAAGGAGAGAGAGAGCTTGGGGCTAGGGTGGTCAAGGAAAGCTGGAAGGAGGAGGGGTCTATGCAGTTCATAATTGACTGCAGCCATGCTTTGAAAACAAGGTTTAGAAAGAAAAAATATTGACTTTGTTTCAGCTGAGGCATTTTAATGCTTAAATTGATGCCATCATTTCATTTCAACCTCTACAGAAGTCCCCATAGCCCCATTCTCACCTTTTCTATGAAGACTTATGTGACCTCTCTCTAGTCCAGAGGTTACCTACTAGCAATATAACCAGCCACATCTGGCTCACAAATACACTGTATTTAGTTTGGCCCAATTAAAAAATTAGAATTAACTATAGTAAAACCTTAATGTGCAAGTTTTATGTAAAATATTTATGTCTAGTTACTCCAGAAAAATC
The DNA here is from genome assembly GCA_004027165.1 of Ctenomys sociabilis. NCBI lineage: Eukaryota > Metazoa > Chordata > Mammalia > Rodentia > Ctenomyidae > Ctenomys > Ctenomys sociabilis. Next base: position 71,460 of record PVKA01000765.1, on the reverse strand, counting down.
ACACTGGCTCTCTACAACTATGGCCAACTTTACCCCTGACTGTACATTTAGACTTATGGATTTGAGACTTTCTACAATTTAGATCTTAAACAAGCAAACAAATAACCTCAAGATTGTAACAGTTTTTGTTCCCTGCCTTTGAGCTTGTATGGTACAACTAATTTTAGTTACATGTAAACCCCATAGGCATTTGTGATTTATCCAAGGTCATAGGGCTATTTAACTTTTTGACTAAACTTTACATTTTCTGCTTCTTAACTCAATCACCTTCCAACAGTGTATATTTCCATAATTATTTGCTAGCTTTGCTCTGTATCTTTCTAATAACTGCTCCAGTGGTGAGACCATTTTTTATGTGGTAGTTATTGCTCTCAATGACTACGCAACATCTGAGAGTGCAGAGGAGCCCACACCAAGCTCTTCTGTGAAAGTATATAACATGGAGCACAGTACTTTACATGCATTAGTACTTGAGATATTTGTTAGTTAATTTATGGGATTGTGAAGAATTCACTCTGTAATGTTCTTTCCAAACACCCACACTAAAAGGTGTTTATTGTTCTGAGACAAATATGCCTTGTACCTTTAGAAAATGACTTGGTTGGGCAAACTGCCTAGAATAGATAGACTGGTTAAAGGATAATCTTTACATGTTTTATGTAAAGATTTTCATCCTAAATTAAATATATCAAAAGAAAGAATGAATCACTTGTTTGCCAAAGGAAACTGCTTTTAATCTGGAGGATGGCTAGTTTGCAGGCACATGTCCCTTATTTGTCCTAGCTGTTTTATATGATAAAAGATGAAGTAATGGCCAGTGTAGAGAAAGTGATTTAAGCTTTGACTTAGATCTGTGGTTCTCAGCTCAGAACCCAAGGAGGGCTTGCTGAAACACAGAAGGCTTCACCCCACCCCAGAGTTTTTGTTCCATCACCCCATCCCAGAGTTTTTGTTCCAGTATATGTTAAGTGAGTGGAACACAAGAATTTATATTTTCTAGCAGGTTATAAGATGATGTTTATGTGTCACACATAAAGAACAATTACTTAAGTTTAACAAGATAGTCATCCAAGGACTTGTTATTCAGTGAAGTCTGAAACAATGTTAGCCAGTGAAATCAAAAAAGAATGTGGGGGAAGCTTGTGGTATATGCAGTGGCAAGAATGTGGACTGGCCAGAAAAACAGAAGAGGTGGTTTCCAGTGCTAGAGGTATCATATTTCCTTAAGGAGTGTCCAGAGTATAGTAGTACATCTCGATTCACATGTTACTGATTCATTTTACTAGTGTATCTCAAGTTTTGCACTATGAAACTCTAAAGATGTTAATAAACATTCAGTAGAATAAAAAAGGATACATAGTCAAAAGCACTGGACCAATTTGCATGAACTAAAATTAAATTTATTATAAAATGCCTCTGAACCTCTAAAATGCTAATAATCTTCAAAACTTCAATAGCAGGTAGAATATGTAATTTTTATTTATTTATGCAGAATATTTAGACTTTGTTGACCAAGGATCCTGTGTTTAGTTTTCTGTAGAACATGGCTTGGGTAATCATCATGGGTATACATCCAGAATGCCAAAATACATTATCAGTAAGCAAACCCGCTTATAGCAGTAGAATAAAGACTAGATTTGGAATCAAAAGGGGCTTTGTCTTGTTTCTGTCACTTGGTTCTATCATCAACTGACTTACTCCTGTGAAGATGAGTGTGTCTGAAATGTATCATTTCCTTGAAAATGGATGCATCTAGGAACCCTAGCCAAAAAGAAAGCACACAAACCCATTTTTTAAAAATCTAGAGTTCAGCATGCCCTCAAGTTTATTTGCTCTTCAGAGAGATGAGATGCCTTATTTTGCAAATTAGAAAGAAAGAAAGAAAGAAAGAAAGAAAGAAAGAAAGAAAGAAAGAAAGAAAGAAAGAAAGAAAGAAAGAAAGAAATGGAGGAAGGAAAAAAATCAGATAATCAAGGCATGGCAGACTATGATTCCAACTGGACAGAGCAGGCTGGAAAGCATAGATCCATCCTGTGTTTATTTGATTCCTGACTCTCAGAGATAGTTTTGTTTCACCATGGGCACTGAGTCAGCTTGTTTGTTTACCACAGAGTATTGGAAAGTGTGCCTGTATCCCAATTAATCATTAACTGTCTTTTTGTACTTGAATAAAATACAAACTTGAACCAGTGGAGAAACACTGTAAATAGCATATGTCAGGATGCCACAATATATCAAGATATATATATATATATATATATATATATATATATATATATATATATACAAACAACCATTTCATTAGACAACCATTTCAAAAGAAATCACTGGGATTTAAGATTCAAATTAATACTGGATCCCCACAAGGAATATAAATACAAATGTTGCCTAACATATATATGATGGAGTTACAGATTATTAAATCAATTATAAGTTGACAATATAAATTAAAAATGCATTTAATGTCTCCAACCTACTATGTTGCTAAGCTACAACATAGTAAGCTGTAGCTTTTACAGGGTTTTTTCCCCCTCAAAGCCACTCTGAGATGTGCCACCCAAAACTGTGAAAGAGAAGCATACCTGATATAATTATCCCCTAAAATGCTCAAAATTCAAAATTTTAAGTATGATTAATTTTACTGAACCTGTCACAAAGTAGAAAAGCTGCAAACTCAAACCATACCAAAGTCAAAACTATCTGTATTCTTATAACTTTGGGTATGTATTTTTTGTACTTTGATTAAAATTTGTTTTGTTCTTTATTTTATTGACTTTTTATTAGCCTATGTTTGTAGCACATAATGTCAACATTCCTCAAGGGGAGTTAGTACATGTACATAAAAAGAATGTCTATGAGAACATCCACACTGCTATTAGCTAAAATATTTGATAAGGAGTGACTCGGAAGTAGCTTTTTAATCTTTTATTTTGAAATCAGATCTCAGTTACATCTTGGATCTATGTGAACTGAACATGTCTAGGGATTCCACAGATTCTTGTTGTTATAGACCCACAAAGCTTTGGGGTAAATAAAAATCACACTTGCTGTCATTCAGAAAAATAAAAAGAGAAACACTGCATTCTTAGGTCATTTCTTGCTTTAGGAATAGTTGAGACAAACTAGAGAAATTATCTGGTCACTTCAGCAAAGGAACTAATTAATTCAGCCAAACAACCTTGTCAAGCAATGAAATTGCTTTTGATCATAAGGACATTCAAGAAAGCAGCTTCTTGAATCTCCCATGTAAACCTTCTGTACAGCATGCCTTTCTGTTTCTTGACTGTTGGAACTTGTTTCCTTTTAAGTCACCTTTGAAGGTGAAGAGCAGCTAGTTACCCTGCTCTCATATCCACTTTTTCTCAACTGGAACAATAGCTAGCATAGCCTCAACTTCAAAAGAAGTCTAGTTTACTTTAGAATGAGGAATAGATAGAAACATTTTTGAAGCCTTTTCTCTCTATTTCCATCCTCCTACAATTTTGGTTTATTTTCTATTGATCTCCAGTTTTAAAAGGTATACTGAAAGCTCTGCTTCTCTGGGGTGCTTTTCAATGTGCCTATTGGGCTTTTCTGGGTTTGCTTTTATATAACAAAATCCCCTTGTTTGATTTTCTCCACATTCATACTAAGGCTGTAACTCAGTTCAGAGTATAGTGTATTAAGAGTACATGTCATTGCCACATGGGCCCTGGCCTGCAAAATTCATGGGGGAAACCAGTGTTTCTCTGGACATGATGTTCAAATGTGCTACACAAGCCAATAGGGATCATGATAACTTAGACCAAATAGTTTTCTGATAAGTGCTGTACTACCAATGAATTTCCTTCCCTTTTCTGTGATTTTTTGTAGTAACTACCACTTCGTATATCATCTCTTTTTTTCTTTTTTTTTTTTTTTTTTTTGTCTTTTTGAGACAGGTCCCTCTATGAAGTTCAGGCTGGCCTTAAGCTCACTTTGTAGCTCAGGCTGGTCTCGAACTCACAACAATCCTCCTGCCTCAGCCTCCCAAGTGCTGGGATTACAGGCATTCACCACCATGCCCAGCTGTATATCATCTCTGCAACCTCCTAGTACTGCATTAATGTAAAATCTACCTATGCCTTTTGCTCAAGCTACATCCCCATGACAATTGTGGAATTAATTTTAGCAATGTCTTCTACCATAATTTTTCCTTGGTTCCACTGCTTGCACTACAAGAGGCATCCAAATTATTTTTCATTGAGAAACCATCTACATATGCGAAGCCATAATGTGCAGATGAAAAGGAAATACTATTAACTTTCCTTTGTCGAACACTCAGATGTTGATAAGCAGTATTTGGAGAAACAGACCAGTCTTTGAAAAATACGAGCTATTACTTTTGATTCATGCACATTTGTGATATCATGCAAACAGGGTTAACTTTTACTCATGATTTTGTCAAAAACTGAAAAATACAAGAACTATTATGCTTCTCCTCTGATAAGCAGTTACTAATGAATTCTCTGTTCAAAACAGAAAACAGATAATGTTTTATTTTAAAAGACCTCAAAATGTTGAATTAAAATAAAATTCCCATGAGAGTATATTTTGCATTCTCATGAATCACGGATGAGTTTATTATGATCCATGCTTGTAGGAAAGGATGACAAATGAATTCATATTGATTAGACATTTAAAATAACATGTCTTAAAATGACAGTGTCTCATTAAGTAGTAGGCAATTATTCATCTATCAGCTTCACATGTACATGGATGAAAATGAATTCCAAACCCAAATGTAGTGAAAGATTTAAACATTCAATTTTCTGCCACTAACTAATAAGCTAAAACTTTATGTTAATCCTTTCGTAGGAACCAGTGAAATAATGCCTTATGAGTCTGTGTTGGATTTGAAATTTATAGTTTTGTCATTGTCTGGAGTGCATAGATGTTACCCACAATTTATAGCGAGGTGATTTAATTGATGTACCAAAATATCGATCACTTCAACCCTTAGAAATCTTGGGCAAGACCTAAGGCAATAAAGGACCTGTCAGCTTTAAAAATACACATTTTATGTATTTCATGAAATTAAAAGTGCTGGAAAGCACTAAGGAGGCATAAATATAAATTTCAGAGTATGTGTAGATGTGAGTTTGAGTGGGTAAGCTTGGGTTGGAGATAGAGTAGGAAGCATTTGGCTAGAGTTATGCACAGCACTGCCAAGAACTTTTGTTTCCCCTTTGAAACTCCTTAATGAGGCACAGCCTCAAACATGCCTTGCTTCCTGGATTAAGACTGGGTTTGCACCATTCACAGGTTGCCCCTTGATACTTAGGCCTGGTTTCCATTAGAGACTTGGTCTTCTTTGAAAATAAGGAGGCAATAGAAAAGTTGAGGTGTATGTTTGTGAAATATAAATGCCTGTGTTCAAATATGTGTGTCATATCTAATTTTGGGGTCATTTTGGGCCAGCTACCTTCCATAAGCCTAACTTTCCTCACCTAGACAGGGAGCTAGTAGCAGTGCTTACTCATCCTTCTTATGATAGATACATGATGTAAGACATATAAAGTGCTTTTCTTAGTTCTTGGCATACATCAGGCAACCCCAGGCATGCACTGATCATTATAATTTTGTTGAGAATTACTATATACCAGATGATTTATCTTCATCCTTGATCCTACAACTGTATGGGGTAGATACTGTTATTCCTTATCTGCATTTTACATGGAAGTAGGCCTGAGGTCCTGAAGCTATAAAGAGTAGAAACCAGGCTTCAGTCCCTTCCTTTTATTTTCTCCTGAAGCTTATACTGTTTTATACATGCTGAACCATACTTCTAATTTTTTTCTGCCTCATTAAAAGCAATGGACAAGTCATGCTGTTTTTGAAAAGGAGTGTTCTCAGAATCACACCTCTTCTCTCCTCACTCTCATTTTGGCCTATTCTGCCTTGCGAACTGCTTGGCACAGTGCTATATGTAGAGAAAGCAGAGAGCAAAGGGCAAGAAGGCTGAGGAAGATGGAGGATGAGGAGCCCTTTAGCTCCTTGCCAACTCTCACCTATGCATCCGATCCCAGTGGATGGCCCACATAATCTCTCTATGCTTCTGACACTTCAGCTGGAAAATGGAATCTGTAAACTATGACACCAGGGTTGTCTTAGTGACATTTTATTTAGCTGACATTTTTAAAAAAGAAAAGTACAGGGAGCGCAGAGTGCAGAGATGACTTGATCAGAGCCACACAATAGTGAATTGTAGAGCCAGGATTTAAATACAGGTTGGCCTAACTTTTGAATGGACTCTTTTTCCATCTGATTTTGATTACACGGTCACGCACAGGTTTGAAGGAGAGAGGCATGTCTGGAAGGCAGAGGGTAACTTACTTGTAACCAGAGGAGGCACTGCCATCCACTGGGAATGAGGATTAGGTGGTCTTGTGAGAGTTGCTCAGGGTACTAGAAATGCATGATTTGCTGCTGGCTACAATAGCAGTAGTTGCAGAAAGAAAGCCAATATCCTTCCAAACTAGGGGTGGCTTCTATCTCTAGGGCCTGTGAAAGAATTAATCAGAAAACATGTTGGCTTTTTAAGCAAAAAAAGTACTACAGTAAAGGGCATAAAGAGGTGAAGTGGATCCTCTTTTTGTTCTGGACATGGGTTATCTAATTTTCTAGCTGGACCTGGTGGCACATGCATATAATCCCAGCACTTGGGAAACTGAGGCAGAAAATTGTGTGGACCAGTTTGGGCTACATACTGAGTTCATAGGGCTGGAGAGATGGCTCAGTAGAATTATTCCTTCCCTGGCAAGCACAAGGACCTGAGTTCAATCCCCAGTTCTGCCAAAAAACAAGCAAACAAACAAAAAAAACCACATAATGACTTCAAGGTGAGCCTGAATTACATAGTGAGACCCTGAGTAAAAAGAAAGTAACACACAAACAAAAACAATGAAATCCTTACTTATACTTGAAAATCCTAACCTATTTTCTTTTGCATCCACTTCATCCAGCACCACTGAGTCAAAGCTCAAGGCCTGGCACCCACTACTAGTCACACATACACTATTTTGTGCCTGGATGAACAGATCAAATCCTGATACGACTCTATCATGCATGCTTTTGTATTTCATTATGAAAAGTAGACAGAAAACTATAGGAATCACTATGTACTATCACACGTATTCAAAACTATCAAGAATTTTTCAGGTTGGGAAGATAGCTCTGCTGCATAAGCACCTGCTTCTCAAGCACAAAGTCCTGAGTTTGATCTCTAGTACAGAAAAAAAAGCTACCAAAATTGGGCTGGGGAGAGAGCTCAGTGGTTTAAATGCTTGCCTGGCAAGTACAGTGACATGGGTTGATGCTGGGGAGATGGCTTGATAGAGTAAGTGTTTCCCTGGCAAGCACAAGGGTCTGAGTTAAATCCCAGGTTCTGCTATAAAAAAAAATGGCATGGGTTTAATCCCTGATGCCACATGCCATGTCAGCCCTGGAACCAGGTGTGGAGGCACACAACTGCAATCCCAGTGCTGGGAAAGCTGAGACAGGAGGATAACTATGAGTCCAAATTACTTGGGGAGACCAAATAAATAAATAATGATTGTTTTAAAAAAGATTTTTTCATGCCAGATTTCTGTCCTTCTTTTTTCTCTTTTTATGCTTCATCTTAGTATTTTGAAAGGAATCGTGACATTATAACATTTATCCCTACATACTTAGTATGCATCTCAGAAAAAAATAATGGTATTTTCACATACAATGACAATATTATTACCATTCCTAACATAACAATAATTTCTTTAAAACAATACCCTTGAATACTATAATGCAGTCCCTCTATTCCACTGTCTTCCCCTGTTCCCAGTATGAGACATTCTTTAATTTTTATTTTTTTTTTGTCTTTTTGAGACAGGGTCTCGCTATGCAGTTCAGGCTGGCCTTAAGCTCACTTTGTAGCTCAGGCTGGTCTTGAACTCACAACAATCCTCCTGCCTCAGCCTCCCGAGTGCTGGGATTAAAGGCATGCGCCACCACGCCCGGCCGAGACATTCTTTAAATATCTGCTCTTGCACCTTCTCTGAGCTGGAACTGTAGTTTGAGGTGAACTGGGCACTCACAATGTATCCTTCTAGGTAAGCAGGGGCCAGACTTTTCTGGCACTGCTTTACAAGGAGAAATGGAGACATACAGTTATTAAGTGCCTTGTACAAGGTCACATAGTCAATTAGAAGCTGATGAATGGGACTAAAGTACTGTGACTGGATCTATACAGCCACAAACACAATTTGCAAGGAAATTACGTGCAGGGACTCCTGTCCTGGGGATGGTACTCCATGGTTTTTGTTGCTGTTGAAGTCAGTCATTGCCACTTAGCCTCCAGCAAATCCTTTTCCTGGGATAGTCTGATAATGGCCCATTAGGACAGCCTGACTAATATGGTCAGTGTAACTCTTATATTTATGTTCTTCTAGCTGATTTGGTTGAAGCTGCTACCTACAGGCAGACCAGCGACACCCCTTAACTTTTCTCCTGTCTTTCCTTTTTACTGGAGCTTATTCCAAGGCCCTCTTTCTAGGTTTGGACTGACTCCATCAGGGATGAATACTCTTACAGCATTCACAGGACAAGTTGAGCAACACAAGAAGGCAGCAGGACTAGATTCACTGCTTTTCTCTCCTGTTTCAAAGATTTCTCCTTAGAGGTTGGACTCTCCCAACTTTGACCTCTGTGTCTAATTCCCCAGAACTCTTTGACTTTCTAATCTCTCACTCAGGAAGGGAGACTCTCAGAATCCTGTACTCTAACCTAAAATTAACTAGGGAAAAGAAGGAATCCTTGCTGTTGGCTAACGGTGGACTCATTCTGACTGCAACCCAGGAAACAGATGATTATTCACAGGTAAATAATTTAATACAGAGAATTGGTTACACAGGGGATGAGAGAACTGCCATGCCAAGCATAGGACAATGAAGCAACCTGGAGATTAGTTATTGGAGGGAGCTGCTAATACTTCTGGGCTAGGCCCTGAGACTGGATCTCTTGGTAGATACTGGGGCCATGCCACACTGGTCAATAGTACTGGAACTGCAAAAAGGCCACAGTCACTGCTAGGAACAGAACAGGAGGCAGGAAGGAAAGGAAATAAATACTCCAGTTTCTGCTTTCCAGTATTGTACCATTGCCTTCCATTAGATAAGCCTCCCAGAGCCCAAGAAAGTCTTCAAGTATAAACCCACCCATAACCTTTCCCCACCCCAATGGACAATAACGAAGAGAAAGGAAAGAAATGGATAGCAAGGACAAATGGCCCTTGAGGCATGGATCTCCTCCTGCCTCCCTCCTGACCTCACCAATATGTTTGGACATAAACATCAGACTTTCCTTGGAAACTGCTTTTACCTGAAGGAAACATTCCAAAGCTGACAAGAGAAATAGTTTTAAGTATGAGGGTACAGAGTTGAGCATGAACCTGACTGTGTACGTGCAGGTCTCATCATTCCAGATTCTATACCATTTCTGTTATTTCACTGATCCTGCAGTTATACCCAAGCATGCACTCACACATGCATGCAAGCACGCAAACACACACACAAACACACACACACACACACACACACACACACACACACACAGACAGTCCAACAAGATAGGTAGGCCATTTTGCTTTCTGACAATGCATGATGCATTCTTCAGCTCCTGGGCCTGGGGACTGTGTCAACTCAGCCTTTTGGTCTGCAGCAGTTTGGCAGCAAGGCTCTGAAATGCAAAGCTACTGGGAGGTGGTCCTGTTGGCACCACAGCCCAGACAACATACTTCCTGATCCTTTGAGTGTTCCACAAGTTCCCATGTGTAGGAGGGAGAAGAGAAAGGTCCCCAAGGCCATGCTTTCCTATACCTTAATTAATTACCTTCTACATGTCTTCAGTATTGTTATGCTTCTGCTCATTTTTTAAAATAAGCATTGAAAGTTTAAAACAATTTTATAGATCATTTCCTAGTGTGCTGGGTCAGCCCCACCCCCGGGGTGCAATCAAGATTGGGCATGGTGGCATGCGCCTGTAATCCCAGCACTTGGGAGTCTGAAAATAGGAGAATCACCACAAGTATGATCTACATAGTGAGACCCTGTAGACCCTGCCCTAAATACAGGAAAAAAATTAAAAAGAATTTTAGATTTACAAAACAGTTGCAAAGACAGGACAGTTAGTTCCTATATAGTCTTCATTCTGTTTCCTCTATGTTAACATCTGTTACATAACAATTTTATGTTCACTTTAACAAATGAGACTGGGATTTGGAGAGTTTGAGTGACTTGACAAAGGTCACAAAGTTAGCATGCAGCAAAATCAGGCATATGTCCAGGTGGAACGTAATACATCACACAAAGTTGATTTACTTGCTTCCATCTCATATTGAAAGTTGCACTCTGAACCGGAAAACTTTCATCTTACCTAACAGTTGAGTAACCAATATTATCAGAGAGCATTTCTTCATAGAGCCATAGAATGTTAGCACCAAGAGATACTTCTGAGAGCATGAAATTCAGGGAAGGAAAATAAGTTTCATTTAATTTGCCAACTTTAATTCAGTGATACAAGCTACTTCAAACCCAGTATTGAGAATGAATTTAGATCTATGTTTTTGCTCATTAGGCAAGAATACAATGACTGATTATTGATGCCTGTCATAAATGCTCAGAAGGAGAGTAGTGGAACTCTTGTTACTGTTAGTTATCCCTTAGCAAATCTCATTTTAGGGACAAGGTTTCTTAGTTCTAGAGAAAGGTCAATGTCTCTGCCTCATTAGTGGTAAAGTTAAAAACTGAACTTGGGCTCTTGACTCCTAGTCTTATGTTCTTTCTGCTTTCTAATGGACCCATACTAGCAATAATGATAATAACTACCACTTATTGAGTGTCCACTTGCTTCTAGTCATCATGCTAAGCATTTTATACTTTTGTACATTACTTTTATTCTTCACAAAAACCATGTGGAAAAAAACTAGACTTGGTGAAGTAAAAAAAAAAAATGTGCCCCTGGCCCACAGTGAGCAAGTGGTAAAGGTGAAATTTCAATTGAAGCTGACTATAAAACCTAAATTCTGGGTTCTCATTCTCAACAAAAATTATGTTGAATTTATCTTCTTGGCCCACAGTGGGTAAGTGGAGATGGCCCTGATCCCACTGTTTTGGTGAGGACTAAACTGAAATGAATATCATGTTTATTCTTATTAATTTTTTCCATCTCACAGGTACATTTTTTCATGCCACAGGAGAACTACTGCTTACGCAGGTTCTTACTAATTTTCTTTAAAACAAAAATTTGCTTTTAGGACTTTACATAGGTGGGGCTGATTTCTTTGAGCTACTTTGTATTCAATGTGTTAAAAATTGACGTGTTAGAGAGCTGATGTGAAAGGTGACCCGGTTGACTTTCAGATAAATGATTAATATAACCTCATTGTGTGACTAGTCTATCTTACTGATTCTCTCGCATGGGAAGCTCAGAAAAATAACAGGTCAAACAACCAAATCCACCCTAGCGTGAGACCACAGTGTGGGATGGTCATGGATGAGTCAGGCAGAGTCAGAAGATAATTAAGAGTGAGTTCTATAAAGTCCAAAGATAATTTTAAAATGTTCCTTCTCTAACCTAAGAATATCTGACATTATTAGCAAAGGTGATGAGTAGATAAAGGGAAGAGATGAGTCAATTCGAATTATTAGATACATTTCAAAGAAATTGATAGGGATCAAATTTCAAAGGGAAGAAATTCAATTCAATTGACTTCATTATAGCAATTTAACGTTGATTAGGAATATATTATGTATTTAGCTGTGGCCCAAGTGCTTAGGAGAGCTGTTAAGATACTGTTTTCTTCTCTGACCATCTAGTGAATAGATACCCAAGTTTTGGTAAGGTAGTAAACACTCTGATGCACAGATATGGGTGCACCTTACACGACTTCTGCAGAATATTGTGTGTCACTGTATACATATCACACATTCCAGATATTACTGTTACTATGAGGCTAGTTTTTCAAATAATACAGAAGCTTCAGTAGCAGTCAGTCCATTAATTATGTATTTATCTTCACATCAGTTACTTAAAAATATTCTAAATGTACAAAAGGCTTCTTTATATGCTCCACTATGGCCTTCCTTAGTATTCTAGGTCCTCTCTATTTGCTTATGCCCACATGACACTAGTTATTATAAATTTTGAATATCAACTCTCTCTGCTCAGAGCTGTCACTCAATAATGCCTCATAGTTTTTTAATTCTTTTCTTCATCTTCTGTAATCACTTAGCATTCCTCACCACATCCTATACTCAGTGTTTAGCTCCACATAAGTCTACCATGGTATTTTGTTCCTGAATATGTGCTATTCCCTTTGCCACTCGTGCATTGTTCTTTGTCTTCCTAAAAATTGTTATTTTTCCCTCAAGTTCCATATGAAATAGCTTCTCTACAAAGCTTTCTCAGTTCCTTAAGTGTCTCCAAGGCTCTCCTAGATATGCTTTGATTGTAATGTATTAAATTGTATTTCATTGTATCTTTGTGCACTTGAGTGTGAGTGGAATGCTCTTACAGGAGTAGGTTTGTTTTTGGAAGAGTGAGTCTGCTATAAAACTGAGTTAGCTCCCCTCTCTGTCTCTCCCACTCTTGTACTTCAAACTTCTGCCATGACATGACACAGCAAGAAGGTCATCACTACATTCTGTCCCTTAGCCACAGACCTTAGAGTCTACAACTGGGGACAAATATACTTTTGTTCATTGCCAGTTGCCTAGTTTGTGGTATTCTGCTATAGTAGGGCAAATAAACTAAGCCATGGTCAATGAATCTATGAATGTCCCTAGTACTTAGTATCTTCCCAGGACATTTTCAGGGATTTTAATTTTTCCCTTTCTTTTTCAAAAGGCAGTAAGAGGAGGGAAGACGACCTATACTTAATGGATTTCTACTACGTGCCTGGCTGTACCCAGTAAACACGCAACCTCATGCCTCTAGTAGATGTTTTTATTCCCATCTACATTTTACAGATAAGGAAATGCAAACTCAGGCAGTGACTTGCCCAAAGACACATGAACAGTAGGTTAAAGAACTAGCAAAAATGGATGTCTTTTAAGGGCTTAAGTTACAGATCCAGAAAGGAACCTAGGCTGCTTGTCTGGAATACCTGTGTCAGCTCCTGGCACTGCTGATTCTTCCCTCACTTGTGTGGATGGAGGAGAGGGAAGGGTGGGACAAAATAACGCAATCAAATTTTTCTTTGTTGTCTTCAGATTTCAAATGTATCTCAGGGACTTAGTGCCATAGTGCCACCCCCTCCTACCCCTGTAGCCTCTGCTATGGCTCCTGTAGGCAGCTCATTCTTCTGGAAGCTTGTCCTTTTCCATTAGAGGAAGATCTTGAAATAGGCCAGGCTTCTTCCCTGAAGAAGGCTGTGCTTTCTAAAGGTGAACCACCATAACTTAACCTCTTTCAGCGCACACATTTATATTTACTGGTGCTTTCCCAAAAATCAATCTTTACCCCAAGAATAGGTGGTTCCTGTGGGAGGAGCGTGGGCATGTTTATGTTGTGGTGAGAAAAACAGGTTGTCTGGAGACTCTCTCAAGCTAGATCAAAGATACTTGGCCCATTACTCAGATAGTTAAGGGATTTGGAATCAGACCAGACAGTGTTTAAATCTTGGCTCTACCACTCACTGTTTGATTTACCACAAATTATTTAATGTCAGTGAACTTCTGTTTCCTCCCCATAAAATGGATCTAATAGTTCGCATCTGTTAGGGTTGTTGTGAGAATGATGTGAGGTAACACACAGTACTCAATACAAATAACACTCAAAAGATGCTAATTCTTTCTTTAAGTCCATTTTTGTTAGCCATCTGCCTTAACTCCTACTGCCTCATCCTTCACCTCTCCTTTTCTTTGCTTATTGGTGAATCTCTTTTTCTCAAAGTCTTCCCTTGCTTTACTCATTCCCCCCACACAGCACATACAAGCTTTGGCAAGCCTATACCCCACACTTTCTAGGTCAAACCCCATTCCAGGTAACCTCTCCTGATGTCTGACTGAGTGAGATGATTTGAAATCAGAAAATAGAGCCCATTCCTCTGAGGAGTGTTGCTTCACTGTCTGTCTTCAATCAAAAAGGCAAAAGCTAACCCTTTTCATGATCTGACAGGTGCTGAAGGCTCAGCCTGTCCACAAATACATCCTTTTATTCTTAGAATGATGCCAGAAGCCCCACTATCACTGTATAGTTTCTTTAAGTCAATTTCTAAGAACATAATCTGTTGGGGGCATCTTGGTAAGGAAAGGTTAGTATTTATATCTGAGTAAAAATTCCTTTATCAGAATCTTTCCCATTAGAGACAAGACTGGGAAGCATTCCAGGGAGCCAACTCCAAAAAGAATAGGAAGGATACACAGGCTGGGGTGGGGTACAGGGGTGTGGGAAATCAGAAGACTGATGGTTGTGTCCACAGCTCAATTCTGTGGAGGGTGGGCCCTCTCCATTGCAACAGCTGTGCGCTTTGGAATCGCCAAGGTTGGGAAGCCTGGGCTCACAGGGAGTGATTATAGACTGAGCTCACCCTGAAATGATGTGGACTTGGAATCTTGGAGGACTGAATGGAGGACCAGGCCAGTGCGTGTGCACATGCACGCACACACGGACGCGTGTGTGTGTATCTAAGAAGGGGTTTCTAAAGATGAAAAGAGAGCTTTAATTTCGTCTTTCTTAGGTGTATATGAAAGTTGGGAGTAAGTGATAGAAGAAAATGGACCTTTATAAAGGGATCTCTTTTCTCTTACTGCAAACAGAAAAAGCTGGCCCAAGGATCACACATGTTTTATCAAGAAGCAAATGACTTGTGAGAGTATGGCAGGTTTCACTGGATGTTCCTCCTCAAAGGAGTTGCCCCTAAGTGAGGCTGCCTGGCCTGAAGAGGGTAACTGGGTGTTCCCCAACCCAGATAACCAGAAGCTCAGGTGCCCCTCCCTGTAGGCTTTTTGGTTTCTTTATCATTTTGTCTCCCTGCCATGCCATGGAGTCTGTGTGAGAGAAGAAGCAGGTGAGAAGACTCTCCCTGCTCTAGCTTTTCAAAGAGCACAGCTCAAAAGGAAGGCCAGAAATGTAACTCATCCCTCCTACACAGACACACAGACACACAGACACACAGTCATGACAATGTTTTGCAAACCCTGAATATGGCTTTTCTGAAAACCTCATGGCCATGATTTTAGGGAACTACTGTACCAAATACTTGAAATCATAATGATAATAAAGCTACTTACTGACCATTTGGCTTCTGTGAGTTATGATGCCAAATACCACTTTATTAGATTCTGAAAGTGGATGTGATCTGAGGAGAAACAAGGAGAAATCTTTTGCTTTACACATACACACATGCAAGTGTGTGCACAAACACACACCCTCCTTAAAACATGCACACAGTACTGGAGCAGTAGAGCTGGGCCAAATTAAAGACACATGCTTTGCCCATGGTCTGAAACTCTGTCATTACCAGGCCTGGTGACAGAACACAATGCCCCTGCACAGGCCCTCAGGCCTGTTTTTCTATCATTCCCAAACCCCTAAACCATCTGAAAACTGAGAACTATCACAAGTGTAGGGCAAACTCATTTGGCAGCACAGCTTCAATGTGCATGAGACTATTTATAATTTCTATTTATCACACCCTGGGTGATTATTCATGTGTTTTTTACTTCAAAAATATCAATGTACTTGATGACTCTGCTGTCTCAGACCCTGCTAGAGTTGCTATATATCATATGCAGCATACCCACTATTGCCTTTTAAAAGCCCAAAGCATTTTGAGCTGTGTTTATTATAGCACACATCACATGATTTTGTAATGATTACTTTTGTATGTCTCACTTATTATCCTATGAAATTCTCTAATGCCCAGCACACAGTACACCATGGGTTGGGTTCAAATGATGTTTTAGGATTGAAGAAGGAGTGATCTTCAGTGATTAAAAAGACTTCTCAGGGAATTTTATTGTATATCTACCTTAAAATGTCTCCTGTTGCCATTTATTTATTCTGTGCTATCAATAAGATGAAGAACAGCTGGTGAGCCTCCTTTATATCTTTCCTCTCAGGGCTAAAACATCCATATAATCCTAATTCCTTTAACTTTTTTCTCCTAGATCCTCTTTCCCAATCCCTTAATTGTCTTCATTGCTGTCTTTTGAAGCCTTTACATGTTCTTTCCTTTCAAAATTGTAGCCTAGTGCTTAGGGATGCAAAGAGTATGGCTATTATATGTAATAGGCCTCTCGTTTCTATGGTGTTTTTCCAATCAGTTTCATTTGGCTGGGCTAAGAAGCTTTGCCTTTTAAAATACATTTACAGGGACAACTCTAGGGGCCATGAATGACTTTCTCCTGAGCATGCTGGTTGGTAATAGGAAGGGAAAACAGCCCTGTCTGATCACAAGAAACTGTAATTACAGAAAGTTGAAAGCAGCAGGTAACACATGCAGTAGGAACCTGCATACAAATAAAAAAAAAAAAAACACTGTGGATAATTACAGGACGTCAGCCTGTTATTTTTACCTCAGGAAAATGAACCTTGGTTGTGTGCATCATGTGCCTTTTCTCTAATAAGGTTGCTAAAGGCCATTTCTGACCACTTACTTCCCATTAAATGCAGGGAGTGAGAATGACTCTGTCAGGGTTGTTGCAAAACCACTGGATTAAATTAAACTCCTCACTAATTAAGCCTGTTAGACTTCCTGTAACTCCCAATTTTTCTTGGCATAAGTAAAAACATTCAACACAGGGGCAAAATGTATTGTATTAATAACCAGGAAACAACAAAATACACATGGTACTGTTTTAGGAAGCAAATTCTGTCATCCGCATTTCAGTTGGAACTGCCATTATTATTTCTCATAATAGCTCAGTGTTTTGTTTTTGAGTGGAAACTAGACACACATGGTAATAGGGATTCAGAGATACATTTTTGCCAGTTAAATTAGAAAAATCTATTCAGGTATGCTTGTTGCTTCTCCTAACAGTGACTCAGAGCCTTTTGTGAAGTTTTGTGTACATGCATTTTCTAAAGGTGATGTTGAATTTTTTTTTCATACATGCCATTCAGCTTTAAAAGGTCACATTATAATTATGCAAAAATTTTTATGCAACTATTCCCCAAGGAAGAAGATATAGCATGCCAAATTGAAAGGAAAATTTTTAAAGAGAAAAATATTGAAATTTGAAAGAATAAGAGCTCCAGGATAGGGGCTTCAATCAGAAAATTGGGGGAAGCATGAAGGACAGTTTAACTCAGAAGGAGGAGACAGGGAAGCCTAGTAGGGACACTTGATCTCACCATCTTACCTGATGGCTCTTCCCAAGAATGCCAGTCCTCCATTTGCTAGTGTAAATGATGGTAATTTCTTGCCTTTTAGTAATTATAGGAAGCTACTTTTTTAGGACGTACTACCTTGTGCTTGGTTCTTTTGTATTTATTTTACATAAGGTATGTCTTTTAATATTCATAACAATTCAATCTTTAAAGGAGGGCATCATTCCTACTCTCAATTTCCAGAGTAATTAGGCATCCTGGGCAATGTTAGCTAGCTGGCTAGAGACATAGCAAGAATTAAGCTCAGATTCCTCTGACACCAAAACCTAGTTCTGAACCACTGTGTTAGTCCTTATAAAATCAGGTAGTTAGCTTAATAAGCTTGAGTATGCTTTTTTGTCTTTTACCAAATACGAGAGCATCTGGTTTGCTTGATTTTATGAGACTGTGCTTATAGTGACAAAGTGATGTTAGCTTCTTCTGAGAGGCTCTATATAGAGATGGTTTTGTATTGAGATTTAGTCTTCCCTTCTTTACCTCATCTCCAATAAACAGCAAGTTCTTCAATGGAAGGTTCTAAGCAATCTCATATTGTTCTGGTTTCTATAGCTGTCCCAGTGCCAGGGATATAGTATGTGTTTAGTAAATACTGACTAATTGATAGATATTGGTTGTTCTATTCAGATGTACCTCGGTTGCTTAAGACTGACTTTTAATGCTAAGCAAATATGTTATAATCTTAAATATGTATGTTACCTTAATCTAAATGCTTGCACTGAAATGAATTTTTAGTGTCTCTGCACAGGAGCTGAACGAATGTGTTCTTTGGCACCTGGATGATTGATGGTGTTTTTCCCTTTCTCTCTAAAAGTTCTAGCTTTGTAGAGATAATGCTTTAGGTGATTAACAGTGCAGACAACTCCTCCAGCCACCTCTTCAAACAATTCTTGAATTTTAGAGGGTAATAGGGGAGTTATTTAAGGAAAGTTTATAGTTTTGTCTTCCCTCCTACTCTGTTCAATGACTGCATCTCAAAATTTTTAGTAGACTGAAACAAGATAGGAAAAGTTCATTTTCATGGCAGTTGAAAGCCCTTAAGATTTTACTAGATTGGCATTTCTCATTGGACAGAACTTCAGCGTAGGATGTGGATCCATCCTCTTCTGTCTGACAAATACCTGAATTAGTATAAGGAAGAGCCAGGACTTGAGCCATGCCTAATGCCTTCCCTACAGAGCCTGCAGTGAGCTGGGGCAGCTTTGCAATGATTTGGGCTTCTCTGGTGTGATGCTACCAAAAAAAAAAAAAAAAAAGAAAACTGCTTAAAGGCTGGTGGAAAAAGCCTGAAGGGTGGCTGATCATCTTTGTTTTTCTATTTACAGAAAAGAATTTTCTCCTATCTCAATATCTTAAAGGAATTCAGCTTGAGGCAAAAGAGCCACAGGCATCTAGTGAGGCTCAAGTTGAAACCTTCATGTAGTGGAGCTTGTTTTACTGAATAAATAGTCTGGGGCTGGGAGTGGCAGGAGTACCAGTGGCCGGGGCCTCAGAAGCCGTGTAGGAGTCCAACATCTGCAAAGGGACATACCCTTTGTGACTGCAGGAGATTCACCTGCAGGTAGGATCTGAAAGTTCAGTGGGGCACTCCAAGAGTGTAGCAACAACAGGTTGCAATCTAGAGAAGCACTTGGTCTTAGAGGAAGCAGAAATCCTTCCCAGTCTAGCTGAACTGATCAGGAGGATTTGAACCTTAGGAGTGTAGTCTCAGACACTGGCAGCATGGATGGAACTGTAGGCAGCATTGAAATGAATAGGGGAGCCTGTCCAGACCCAGGCAAAATCCTAGTCCTACAGGATATCAGTTAGATTGGTGGCTCTCATCTGAAGACAATACTGCCCCCCTAGGGGAGTGTTGGAAAATGCATGAAGGGGTTTAGTAGACTAGAAATGGGAAAGCTTAGGTGTACTGCAGTACCCAGGGGAGTGTTGCAAAATGAAGAAACAGTTCAGCATCTCATTTAATTTTTGAAAGTTTTGATGAACTTCCTTGGGAATAAAAATCTCATTTATAACATTCTGAACATTATTTCAAATACTTTACAGATGAGTGCAAAGAGCTTTGCTCCCCCTCTATACAAATAATTTTGATGTCATTATTGTGTAAAGAGATGGAAGAGAAAACTGTTTCCCCAGGTTTAGATAGATGCATTTACTATTTCAGAAAATCACATCAGTGGTTATGATGCTGCCTTTGGAATTAGAGTAGTTAAGACAACACTTATGTATCAGTTTGTGTTTGTAGCTTCTGCACTAATGGGGATTCAATATAAAAGCAAATACTTCTGCCTTTCATTCAATTTTTCTGTTGAGCTTTGTGTGAGCATTTACACAGTTAAATGCAGGATGCTTTTTATGGATTACTTTCATTTCTTTTTGATGTGGCAGGGCATTTATCTGTCTTTTAGAATTTATCAAAGTAAGTAGGTTATAACATCTATTAGTTTAATTTCAGGATAGTAAAAGAGTGAAACAAAATCAGATTTATTACAAAAGCCAGTAGTGAGCCTGATAAGGTTGCAAACTGTTATGCTTTTTGGGGCTAGGGCTATGTCTTCTTTGCTTCCATTTGGCCTAATTAACTGAGTGCTGGGCCAGAGGAGGTTCACAGTAAACAGTGGGCAAATGAAAGATGAATAATGAATTAGACTCAAGCACAGAGCCAGAGTCAAAGATCTAGGTCATCAGAGTGGGGGTATATAAAATTGGCAGAAGGAGACTCCTGATCACCAAGAGAGCAGAAGTGAAAGGACCAGAAAAGGAAAGAGCCTTGCCCATGGTCACATAGCATTTTAGTGGTGACCTGACTGTTTCTAGGTCCTGGGGTTGCTGACTCATGGCAGTGATATGTAACTGGACTTGTCATAGTTCCCTCTCTCGGAGTCATCATTGGAAGAGAGGGACTAATTCAAAGCTTGCATAAAGCCTAGAGTTTCCTGATGTCAAGGTTCAAAACTTTTTTTTATAGGGTCTTGCTACACAGTTTGGGCTGGCCCTGTGCCCACTTTATGTAACCTTCAGGCTGGCTCTATCTCAACCTCCCCAGTGCTGGAATTATAGGCATGCTCCACCACACTTGGTTCCAGGGCTAGTAAGGCATCCTGTACCGGCAATTGAACTTGGGACCTTGAGCTGCCAGGTAGGTGCTTAGACCACCAAGCTATCTGCCCAACTCAAGAGCGAAAACTTCTTACATTCCCCGGTTGTCTCAAGGCATGCTGGGATCAAGGGCCTGAGGCCAGATTAGTGTTAGAGAGAGAGACAAGTTCACACCCTCACATGTTGGACCTTAGGAGTCCTAAGCTCTTGCTAACTAAAGAAGGACTTCTCTGCAGCGTGGCTATAACTCTTTGCATAGTTTTGTTTGGGTCAAATCAGAGCAGATGATAGGTAAAAGGAGCCTAGGAATTGTTCCTGCATTCCGTCAACATCTCCCAGAATTGTTGCAGAATCTCAGCTTGCCTTGGTCTTCGGACAGATCTAGACTCTCATTTTTTCCATTGCTATGACTGCTGTTTTTCTCTACCCCAACCCCTTTTTCTACCAATACTGTGTATGTCTTATCCTGGAATGAGAATCTAGCTCTCTTTCTACCATTTTGCTGGTGGATATAACTGACATCATTAGCATGGGAGAAAGGACTTTCAATTTCAATGCAGAAGCTACTGCCCACTCTGCCTGGATATAGGGAACAGAGGGGCATGCTAAAGGTTATTTTACCTTATTACAAGTAGTACATTTACTTCAGGGTCTGTGAGAGAAGAGCAAAATGTCCATCATGGTTAATAGGACAAGAAGCACTTGCCGATGTCTTTGGCTCTATCTTTCCATAGAAAACCAAGTGAAATAATGAGGCAATTATTCACCTATTTCGTTGGAACAATTTGACTGAAAACTTTTTTGTAACTGAAGGAAAATATAAGCTTAAAAGGATGTCTTTAGTAGTTCCAGTGACTTCTACTTCACTTCACTTTTTCCCTGAAGACATCCTCCTGGGTGCCTGTCTCACAGAGGTGTGAAAAAGTCCAGTCTCTGGAAGTGTAGTGAAAGAAGGGTCATGATGCATAAGAAATACTAAGTGAGATGGAATATTTGGCAGGCTACATTGGAGCTGGTATAGGTGCCTGCTCTTTCAGAATAACCCCTGGGAGCCTAGGCTTGCTCTAGCTAGGGCCTCAGGACAAGCCCCATAGCCTCCAGATCACCACCTTATTGCTTTGGCATCATTTGAGGCCCTTGAGAAGGCACTCAGGATGGTAGATGCTCTGCCAGAAATTGAATGAAATTAATGCCAAATTTCTTTATTTAGAATAGATACTTCTTGTTTGTGTTCATAAAAGGCAAATCTGTCTACTCTGTGCCCCTCAGCCCACTGTGGCCAGAGCTGCCTCAAAATGAAGTATTTCACCAGAGATCAGTAGGTGTCTGGCCATTAACTAGTATCAGAATGTTCATGGTATTTTTGAATAAGAGGTTGGGGTTTATTGGAAAGGGAAGATGTGGTGGCTGCACTCAGGAGATCTCAGCATGGTAATTGAGGGTGCCAAGGGATAGAGCTATGATGAATCCAGTTGTGTTATCACTGCTTTGAGAATCAGCAACCCAAGGACCTACAAACAGTCACCACTGCTCTGCTATGTGACCCCAGGCAAGGCTCTTCCCTTTAACATTTAACATTTCTGTGAGGAAATATGTATCACTTAATACATGCCTTCATTTACTGTGACAACCAGACTGCCATCAGAAAATAAGAAGGAAACTGAGTCTATGTCAATCCTTATTCCAAAATATATCCTAGCCAAATCAAAGATTTAAATATTATAAAAGAGAAACCATTAAAAGAGTAGAGAAAAGCATAGGAAATGTTTTCCACGTATTGAGGTGTGGAGTCCTTGCAAAACAAGAAAAACCTCTAAGAGAAGTAAAGAAGACAATGGTAGACTTGACTATGCAAAAACTGGACAACTTTGGTATGCTACAATATCTTGGGCAAAGCTGAAAATATGATGGAAAATCTAGGAGAAAGTCACAATATAGAATGCAAAGGTTTATGAGGTTCCATGACTTACCATGAGTTACCCCATATTGCTGACCAGAAATTGGTACTGTTAGTAAGTTGAAAATGTGTTGGATATTCCCAACCACCTGAGGATCATCACTACTTAGCAACACAGCACACTGTGGTGTCAGTCTTTCCCCTGGTGGCTCTGTAGGTTACTGGAAACCACAACTTGCTGCTGTGACCTGGCATCAAGATGGAGTGTTTGACTTCATAGCATCAGCCCAAGAAAAGATCCAAATGCCAAACTTTAAGTATGGTTTCTAGGCTGCTACTGACTGTGTATTGCTTTTGTTCTACAGAAAAGTTGAAAATCACAGTTGAAACATGTAAATCAGGAACTGTTTATATTCTTCATAACATTTTGAGAGCTCTTTTACAAGAAGTACATTGCTTGCAACATTTACCATTATGGCAATTACATTATTTAGCTATTTGTTTATTATCTATGTCCTCCACTTGTATATCCACCCAATAAATATCGAGGCTTTGTTATTCACCACTGTATAATTAGTGCTAAGACAGCAGCTGCAGCAGGATTGAGAATTTGGTCCTTGTGGGCTGCCTAGATTTGACCTTTTCCCCTAGCCCTCATGAACTATATAACCTTGAGCAAAGTTTCTAAAACCCTGTCTGTGCCTTAATTTTCTCATATGTAAAACAAGAAAAGTTATAAAATCTTCTTCATAAATTTGTGAAGAGTAAATGAGATAATATATATTAAATGATTAGATTGTACCTGTCTTATAGCAGTTAATGATTGCTATCAATTTCTATTCTTATTCCTATTGTATAGTGATAATAACAATGTAACCAGCAATATGGACATGCTAGATATGCCATCATATCTCCAATAGCACTGTGATAAAAGGCATCGCAGAAAAGCAAGTAGAATAGGATTTGACTTTTGCTCAGAGTATTACCTGTCATACATAGGGAATCAAAGCTGGGAGGACAGCCAGCTGTGGTTGCTTCTAGGGGACGGGGGTGGGAGATAGATTTTTCACTTCAGTAATAATTAGTTTGAAATAAGCATGTGTTAGGTTTATAATAAACAAAAGATGTAAAGGGGAAAGAAAGCTCCATTTATAACTGCGAGAACAGTTAATCCCACCAGGCCTTACATCCCCCGTCCTTGGCCACAACCCAAGCCGTTAAGCCTCCCTGCCCTTCATGTGTCCTCTCCCATACAGTCTCCATACTGCTCTTTGAGCCCATCCCTGTCCCCCTCTCAGCGCATCGACCTCTGCAAGTCTGCTTCTTCATAAACAGACCCCTCTCTATTATCTGAATAAGCTTCACAGAACACTGATGTCTGTCTACCTCCTGCTGGATGTGCTGAAACCTGAGTGTTCACTCAGCTCAAGGCTTTGTCGGCAGTGCCCTCTAGTGGACAGTGTCCACACCACGCACCACTGGCACCCTAGTGCTGGGAGGTGGGGTCTATGCTCCAGGTTCCTCTGTCAGCTTCCACATCATTAATCCTCCATCCTCAGCCAATAACTATTTCTTTCCATGCCACCTAGCTACGGCCACCTCCTCCTCTTCTCCTCGTCAGCTTTTATTTGCTCACCCTTCACCCCCACATTCAACGAAGGGTTCAGCTTGCTGTCTTCTCCACCCTAAGTCCTGACATCATCCTAGGTGAGTTGGACATCTGATCCATGCATGGTTGCATCCCTCCCATCCTTACCATGCTTCATCACAGGCAGAAGCCCGCACAACCTGTGCACAGCTCACTGCCTGAACTCAAAGCTCCTCCTTTAGTCTCAGGAGGATTGCCAAGCTTTTGAGTCCCTCCATCCATTCTCCTTTCCTGTCAGCCTCTCCCACTTCCTTCCTTCCCTTTTCATCCCACAAAATGATGACGATGATAATGATGACATAAGAATAACAGTAAATATCTATGTACCAGGTGCATCTTACATAATTTCAACAATCTCATATCATCCTCATAATAACTTTATGAGACAGGTACTATTGCATTTTTTTAATGAGATGATTGGGACTCAGAGAGGTTGATGATTTAGTCTCACAGCTAGAACAGGGAAGAGATGACACTGGAAGGTAAGTCTGCTTGCCTAACTCAAAGAGCATAGATGCCAGGGTCTTGCTTATATCCCCAACTTGGTTGCCAAATCTGTGAGGCAAAATCCCAAATCTGGATAAATGTAGCTGTCAGCCTCCTCCTCTGCACTTACTCCCAGATCAAGACCTCTGGTGAAGAAAGCTCCATCATTGTCTTGCTTATTCTCACTGGAAAGTCACTTTCCAGGCTCGGTGGGGGGGCCCTTGACTCAGTTAAACAATTCAAGTGGCCTGAGAGCAACATTTTCAAACTTTCTCTGCTGCCCTCTGCTGTCAGGCTGCCTGCATAGAGGCCTGCATGGGCCACTTGCATGCTCCACACCAGAAGGGAGAGATGCAGGCCAAAGGATGAGGAAAGGGGAGTCTCGAGTACTGGGTGTCTTCTGAGTACCAGCCTCTGTGCCAGGTGCGTTGTGTGCAGCATCTCATTTAATCCTCCCCCAGCTCTGTAAGGGTCATACGGTTGTTATTCATGCTGTAAAGAGGAGGAGGCTGAGGGCCAGCAGGGCTGTCATTTGCTAAGGCAATACAGTTTGTAAGTGGAGAAGCCATCTCTGTTGCTTAAACCTTTCCTGCCTTAATGGATGGCTGTGACGTGCTGTTACATGGTTCCCCTGTTACCTATCTACCTTTGATCCTGTTGCTAGGGCAGTCTTCCTGAAATGAACATCTGTTTGTGCTCCTACCTTGTTTAAAGTCCTTACAAAGCTTCCTCTAGTGTTCACGATGAAATCCAAGCCTTGAATCTTAATGATTTGTCCTTTCTCTTCTTACCGCATCCACTGCCACCTGCGTATGATCCAGTCACACAGAGCTATTTTTGGCTCCCTGATGATACTTTGCTTTTCTCTGTCTTCACGGCTTGGTATACATTCTGCCTGGTCTCCTCCATTCTTCACACTGCTTTTCTGTCTGCCTTAAATGCCTGTCTTTTTCTACCTTGCCAGAATTAATGCATTCATCCCAGTGTGCCAGTTTCCTGCTGACTTATATTGTTTCTTCTGCTACACTGAGAGCTGCATGAGGGTGGATACAACTCCTTGGTCATGCCTGTACTCCTCAGAACATAGCATAAGAGGCTGGTTAAGCTTTCACTTGTTGAGTGACCAACTGACTGAATGAACAGTGAGCAAGGAAAGAAAAAGCCTTTACTTGTAAAGTTTAGTGATATGAGCTGTGTGGTGCGTGGTATCTTGCTCTTAGCTGAAGTGGCTGCAGTTCTGCCCTGTGACTACAGAGCTGTAGAAATACGTTCGCATGTCAGAAAGACTGGAAGAGAGCTTTCCACAGAAAATTAAGAGTTGTATTAGAGTGGTGAGTTGATGGATGCTTTTTCTCCCTTTTAAAAAATTTCTTTAGTGTTGTTTTATTGAGTGGTTTGACAAAGTAGCAGATATTGTAGAAATAGAGCCTGGGGCTCTCACAGAGGATTGGCAAGCGGCAAGTGATATGCAATGATCCCCACCCCGATCCCTGCTGGGTTCATGGTGCTATGGTGAGGCAAGGGGGCAGAGCCAACTCATTCTGACTCAGGTTCACATGGACAGGAGTTGCTGGAATAAAATGAGTACTTTTAAGAATTTTCCAAGCTCCTGTTTTGAGGTATTTTTTTTTCTGCTGAAGCTGTGCAGTAAACAAAGATGACTTTTGTTTTCAGTAAAATCCTCATTTCTTCTATTCTGTTCTGTGAAGTCACTTCTGCTGCTTGGAAGGTTTGGGTAGGCTCCCTTAGTGGGGAAATTGATTGCCTATGCTTGGTTGAAGAAAGACATTTAGGAATTTCATTGGCAAAATGATGAAATTGTTCTTGTGTGGCAGGATTTCCCAAACTGCATATCATGTGTTAACACAGAAGAAGCAGAAAAGGAAACAGCGCTCTCCAAGATGCAATGACAAATACTGTGCTGTCATATTGACTGCTTACTCCCTCTGCTATGTTAGAAACTGTGTTCAGGACTTTGAAGATACCTGATTTAAAACTTGCAACAGCCTTCAGAGAAAGGAGTGTTATTATCTCCATGTTAGAGATGGTCAAACAGAGGTTCAGAGATGTTGGCTGTAAAATCCTAAAACGTGGTGGCGCATGCCTGTAATCCCAGCACTCGGGAGGCTGAGGCAGGAGGATTGTTGTGAGTTCGAGACCAGCCTGAGCTACAAAGTGAGCTTAAAGCCAGCCTGAACTGCATAGCGAGACCCTGTTTCAAAAAAAAAGACAAAAAAAAAAAAAAAAAAAAATAAAAAAATAAAAAAAAAAAAAATAAAACAAGATTCAAACCCATGCTCAGGTGGCCCCACTGGTGAACTTTAACCCAGTAATCCTGTCTCTAGTCTACTCTGGCTACTATGCAGCAGAGGTATGCATTTATTTTATTTAACAAACTATTGTCCATGTTTACCATGTGCCAGGCACATGGTAAGTATTTCATAAACATTAGCTCATTTAATCCTTATAGACAATGCTATGAGGAGGTACTATTATTAATACCATGTGAGAGATGAGATCACAGAGAGAAAGGGAAGTTAAGTCACTTGCTTGGGATCAAGCAGGACAGCATATGAGAAAGCCAGAGTCAAAAAACATGGTGCCATTTCTAGAGTCTGGGCTTGACCTTAGCTCTGGGCTACATAGCATACTACTTAATCCTGTGCTTTGATGACAGTGCTCGGCACAGAAACGCCAAGGTCATGGGGCCCTTTTTGTAGTTTTAAAGGGGATTTGCACATTCGGAGTATTTCCCCCATTAAAGCCCTATGTTCTGTTCCCAGGGCTTTGCAGAGTGGGAGCTGGGTGAAGTAAATATATACTCCTCTTAGTCTGTAACAAGACTGGCTGAGAGATAGGGTTGTTAAGTGATCAGAGCTTACCTGTAGAGACAGCTGTATTTGGCTTTGAATTGAAATCATATTGTTTCAGAAATGCATCATCATTTCTGCTGAAGAAAGAACCTTTCACCTGATGCCTTCATTTACTGAACTTCTGATTTTCAGTGTTTTGGAGAGAGACAGTTTTCTTCTGCAGTGAGAGTAGGTGGGCAAATGGTGTTCAAGGTATTGTCTCTCTTACTCATCAGAAACTTGAGATTAGTGCAGTTTGTTTCAAGTTACTGGGAGGAGACAGAGCACTCGTCTTTTCCTTCCCCATCTCCTCCCAAGTGCAATGCTGTATTCCTCAGAGCCAGGCCTGTACCATGGTGGCTACTCAGCTGCAAGGGATGGGGAAAGGGCAGCAGGCCCTGCCCACCAACCTGAAAGTTTCATTTTACAGGGGAGGAGGCACATTTGTTTGGGGTTTCAATTCAATTTCAATAATGTGATATTGCAGGCCTGCTACTTGCAGAGGTTCTGGGCTAGGCAAGGCAGTGAGAGATGCAAAGATTTGTAGAGTATTTTGCATGTATGTGTGTGTGTGTGTGTGTGTGTGCACGCGTGTGTGTGTTTTTGTGTGTCTGTTTGTCTGTGTCCTTAAAGTTTTCCAGGTCGTGAAGGCATATATTCCTGAATGACTTGTTTTCATGTGATGGGCCCAGTGCTGTGGACACTAGTGTTGTATGTTCCATGAAGGTTCTATGCTGGGGATGCGAAAGCTATTTTGATTTTATTTTACTCATTAGGAAAGTGGGCATCAGAGAGGAAGTGACTGGCCTGAGGTCACATAGTTAAGCTTAGAACTATCTGTATCTGATCCACTAGTCCACACTCCTAACCATACCTTACCCCTGCTTTCCCAAGACAGTGAAAATGAGGATGACAAGTAGCATTACCAGAACTCTGTATGCACATCTTATATCAGATAGATTGCAGATACTAGAGTAAGGGCAACATCTATGGCCCACTAAGGCTAGTATCACTATCTTCTTTTCCAGAAAAGAAAGCTGAGGTTGCCTGGGGAAGAGATGGAACTGGAATAATAAGTAGGTAGGTTCAGACCAGCAGCATACAAAATAAGATCTATAGACACAGGAATCCATGAGGGTCCAGAGAACAGAGCAACAAATGTGATTTTGAGAGTTACATGGCAGAGATAGCATTGAGATTTGGCTGAGATGAGTGAGTTGTCATTTGGGCAGATAGAACTGAGAGAGAAGGCCTTTGAATCAGAAGGGATACCATAAGCAAAAGACCCAAAAAGGAGAGTCAGGGGTTGAGGGCCAAGGATTGCAATGGAGAAGCTTCAGATTTATCCAGCATGAGGGTAAGGTACCACTGAGGAGGGGAGAAATGGGAAGATAACTAAACATTCCTCAGTTACCCACATTTTTATCAAGCTGAAGTTCTTGTTCATCAATTAAGAGCTGATACCCTATTGGAAAGGCTCTTGAAAATGTTATCGTAATGCAATTTATGAACAAATATACGTTAGGCTCTCTCTGCATATATACTGCTCTGATAGAACTGTGGTGAATATAAAGGAATACTCAATTCCTGAAGTGTATGAGGGCCCCCATGTGGTTGGGAAGATAAGATATACACAAAGGCAAAAGCCAGGCAGTTTGCAATTGGGGCCAAAGGAGTTTTCCTAACTATCAAATTTCAAGGAGGATTGGGAGTGGCCACAAGGAGGAAGCTTCACCAAGAGCTGGATTTGGTCTTTGACTGCTGGATGTAAAGGAAGGTAGGCAAACTTAAGACCAGCTGATGCTAGTGGTGTGGCTAGCATGAAGGGCTCTGGAGCCCACCCCCACCCCCAACCCCAAACTATTGCTGTGCTCTTCCATATCTTGATCTCTTGAGTATTTGTTCCAGTAAATGTGACTGTATGGGATCAGAAACGTCCCGTGGGAGCTAAGAAATAGGGCTGGGTACCTGGTATTCCTGATCCCTAGTTTTCTACACTTAGCCTAAATTCCTGGCAGCTCCTCCAGCTTCTGAATTGTATGTGTATGTGTGAGCGGTATTTTAAGTTAAGCAGCGCGTGCTTTCAGCTCATCATAAACATGCTAAAAAGCTTCAGCCACAGTCTGGGCCCACCCCCACCTCTTACAGGCAGCAGCTGGGGCCACTCGACCCCACACTCTAATGCGTGTTGCCTATGACTCACCACCAACAACAACAAAAAATGACTGCATGTTTCAGTCTCCCTGGGAAGCTGATTCCTAGTTGTGGTGGAAAAGCTCAGTATAAATTTGGAAGGCAAAGAGTCTCAGCCCTGGCCTAGTGACAGACCATTCTACTGAATATGGAGCACCTACTGTGTGCAAGATAAGGTAAGTCCATTAGTTTTTCTTGGCATTCTCAGCTTTGACATGCATGTAGTAATTCTGCCTGGTTTAGCTCCCTACTAGGGACCTATGGTTTAGCCATTTTGGCCTCTCAATTACTAGAATCTTCTCAAAGTCACTTCCTGCGTCTGGGCCTTTGTGCTTACTACCTCTTCTGCCTTTTCTCTTACTTTTGACACAAGGAGTTTGTTCTTAACCTTTTAGTCTCAAATGGCACTGCCTAAGATGAGACTTTTTTACTACCTATTGTTAGTTCCTTCCTTCTACTCCTTAATATTTTTTTTTTATAGGCAATGCTTCCTTAGTCGTGCTTATATCTCTGGGTAATTGTCTATTTATATTTTGTTTATGGTATCTCTCTCCCACTGGAATGTAAGCTCCAAAATGACACAGAGCTTGTTCTTGTTGGTCAGCACTGTGTCCCTCTCATCTGAAGTGGTGCTTGGTGCATAGTAGGCTGGCATAAACAAAACCATCTGGGGAATATTTTCTTCCTGAGGTTCTTGCCAGACATATGGCTGCTGAAGGAAAAATCATGGCAGATCTGTGTCATTTCATAGGAAAAATATCATGCTAAAAGGGAGGAGTTTGTCGAAAAGAGTTCTGTTTTAGAAACCAGTCCTTGGAGTCTCATCACCAGACACAGTCTTATAAAATTAAACAAAAGGGAAAAAAGCTCCAAAAGCAAACATTTCATTGACTGCTCATTTTGTGCCAGAAACTGTTCTAAGTGTTCTCCACAGATTATCTCATTTAATCCTTATAATTGTCCAATGACATCAGTTCTATTTATTAGCTCCATTTAACAGACAGAGGAATTGAGGCTCTAAGTTTTAAGCAAATTGCCAATGACCACACAAGTAGCCAGAGGTAGAACCAAAACTTGAATGCAAGGTAAGCTGAGACCAAGTCCTTGAAATAAATCATCCATGCCATCTGCAGCCCCTATACCACTCATGTGCTTCCATGATGCTGGTCATTCTGCAGAGCAGAATTGTTTTGATTTCAATTTTCAAAATTTGTTTCTTTGGGTTTTTATTTTCCTCCTTTGTCCTCCTCACTCCACTGGGAGCTTCTCACATGCAATGACAGAGCCTTTTTCACTTTCTCTTTCGCTTTGCCTGGGATAGAACTTGTTTCAGAATAGGGAGCAATCAGTGTTTGTTGAATAAAGGAATAAGGGTGTGAGTAAATCCATGGTCTACCTTCCTTAAGCTTCAGATTTTTGGGCTCATGTTAATTTTCCTGCTAAGTATATCTCTAGGGACAGGAGTGTTCTGGTGGAAGAGCTGTTTCTCACTGAAGCATACAAGGAGGACTAACTTTGACTTGGAAATCCAAAGCAGTGTTATACAGAGCAAGACACTTGATCCAAATGGCTTTATTTTGTCTCAGTCTGAAAAGTAGCTGGGCCAGCATAGGACTTAAAACAAACTTTAAGTGTTCAAATCCACCTCACATCCTTTGCAGAATGAGGCAGGGTCTGGGGAGGTTGAGAGCAGTGAGTTATAAATAAATATCTAGAAGCCAGCTGGCTTTTAAAACAGAATTTGCTTCAGTCAGCTCTGTGCTACATTTTCCCAACTGGCTTCCATCATGAGAACAAGTGGGAACTTTCATACTGAATGACTTGATTTCTTTTCCAAGCAGATGAATGTCAGGAGTTTTGGCTCAGGAGGCAGGTTTCCAATCTCTAGCACCCAGTTTGGTGCCCTACCGTGCCCCATCCATCACACACAGTGCCCTGCACAACACACCCAGTCATCATATCTGCTGGTTCAGCCCTCAAAAATAACTGGATCATTGTTTTATTACACCATTAAGAGTGCTGCAAGCCTGTTAGGATTGTGTCATTGATATTTGCGTGAAAAGGCAATCATGATATGCTGGACATTTAACACAGCTGGGAATGCAACTGTGTTGTCATTGTTTGAGGTTCTCAGCCAGCCCCACTGACTTCATTTCACAGGCTAGTCACTGGAAATGGATCACTCTGATGTATGCCACCTTTGAAATGCTTTCTAGTCCATTAAAGGACCCAGCAGCATCTAACTCTTTTCTGCTTGTAGTTATACCTTTTTGAAGGTGAGAGATGCTTGCTTTCTTGTGTGTGGGAGTTGTACACTCTAGTGGTAGGATGCTGTAATATGCTGTCATTTGTTCCTCAACTAGTGATTACAGCAAAAGATACTTTTGAAAAAAATAGATACTTTTGGCTCAGTAACAAACACGAGCTAATGCCATTTGTGGGGAAAGAGTTTGTAGACAAGTCATGTGTCAGAGGTATGTTGTGACTTCTGCTGTGGGTTAGTTTTAGTAGTAAGACCTGTGATTTAATTGAATTTGTCAGTATGCTTAAGCAGGGCTCTTTGTCACCAAAATTCTCAAATATTCACGTTTATGAACAAGTGTTCAGGATGGTCGGATGTCTTAGTTCCAAATAAGAAATGATTAGGATTGATTATAGAAGTATAAAGAGCTCAGATACATATGCCAACTTTTCTATTGTGACTTATAGATCTACTTTTTCCATTGATATGCTATCTGGAATTGTTTTTTGGTGTGTGACTGTGAAGGCACTCTTCAAAGGAGTTTGTCAGATGTTTGACCATCACTCTTCTGATATGCTGCTTGCAAAACCATCTCTGTGCCCTTGCCAGATACCTTGAGGTGTCACAATCAGAGCTGGCCTGATAAGGGAGTCAGCCAAAGAGATGCAATGGCTTGGAAGCAAGTTTCCAAATGCCAGTTGCTATGACTATAAAGAACTCTGTTTCTGAATTTTTCTTGGAAACTGGTTTTAATTGAATCATTCCCCCTACAACAATGGCCTGGACCAAAGCACATTCTCTGCCCTGACCAGCATGCCAGGTCACTTGCTTGTCAGACAAGCTGAGCTCTTTCTCAGGAGCCTTTCCTGTTGTCCTTATCTATTGTCACATGGCACTCACTATTACAACAGACAGATCTCTGCCAGCCACAGAAATTGGTAGACCAAATCCTGAAAAGGAAGAAGTTTTCAGACAAGAATTTGCATATCTGGGCCAGATACCAGATCAGGAGGCAAAGGCACATTTGCCTGCCATCTCCAATTGTGAAAAAAGTACTCGCATTCCACTTAGAGCCAGATGTTTCACACCTATGACTGGAATTCCACATATCAAACAGTTGTTTACAAGTAGTATAGAGTGGATTTTATAATACAAATGCTACCTGGAATTTTTCACAAATATTTATATTTATACTTTCACAAATAGTTATATTCACAAATGTAACTTGCGGGCCACCTCTCCAATTTCTTAAAAAACAGCTACGTATTTTTCCCTTGAAAATGACAACTCTATTAGGTATCCTTTAGTGACTTTAGTTTGGAAGCCCTGGGAGCACTTCTAATGCTCATTCTAAAGGTGTCCCTGATTACTTTAATGTGCAAGAAGTTAATATATTACAGAAAAAACATCTTCCCCAAACTCACCTGCGCTTTGAAAATTCTATTCAGTTGCCTTAGCAAATAGCTAATCTAAAAATTAAGAAAAGAGACTGAGTGCAGGAATTCTGAATCAAACTCACTGCCTGTCTAAACAAGAAAGGGGGTGAGCAATAGAAAAAGTAGAGAAGACAGTATTCACAGCCTAGCTATGCGCTGGTCCTAACTCATTGTATCTTGTCCCCCACACACTTAGTGAGACAGGAGAGAGGGCATGTTGTGATGGCAGACCTCACCACCAGAGTCAGCTGTTCAGCCTGACAGGCTTGCTGGGCTGGGAGGCTCTATCAGGGCCGAGCAAAGGGTCAGTCCGTGATCACCACCATGATCATTCTCATCTGCTGTGTCTCAGCTTTGCTATTGTCAGTGTGATGTTTATTTGTGCATGCTACTGGTGCCTTTTGTAGGACAGAAAAGGAGCTAGGCACATTGAGCTACTCTGCTCCAACACTCAGTCACATGTGAAAGGAGTCTCTCAGATCCAGCAACTGTGTAGCTATGATATGAAACAGTGGCTTCTCCCTCCATATTTGCTATGAATGATTTGTTTTGTTAATGCTGATTTTCAACATTATGTAATATGTGGAAGAGACAGGCATTGAAATGTTGGACCTTTTTAAACTGGGCATTGTCATTTCTTCCTTCAGTTCTTATACAGGTGCTAAAAGCTGTTTGGAGATTTTTAACTTTACTTTACTGTCATTATATATGCATTAATTGATCAAATTTTATGATTTATCAGTTTTTTCCTCTGAGTCTTTATTATAGGTGATATATTCATATTTTCTATACTTTTTATCTTTATGTGGCATGAGGGATTGAATCCAGGACTTTCACACTGAATTATGTCCCCAGCCCTGTAATTTTTTTTTAGAGATAGGGTCTTGCTAAGTTGCTAATTTGCCTAGAGTGGGCTTGACCTTGTTATCTCTAGCCCTGGCCTCCCAGAGTGCTGGAATTTAGGCATGTTCCACTGTGCTAGATCCCTACACCATATCTATTTTATCTTTTTTCAACCAAGGATCTATCTATTTTATCTTCACCAAAAAGCTGTAAGATAGGTAGTATCACCTTAGTTTTACCATGAGGTGACTGACGCCTAGGAAGCATAACAGAAGATTACACAAATGATAAATTCGGAGGGTGGGTTCAAACCCAGCTTTATCTGCCTCAGTTATACAATGCTTCCTATAAAACATGTCTGCAGTGCTTGAGAACACAATCTGTAGCGGAATTTTCTCACTCCATTTTTTGCTGGTAGTTACTATGACTGCTGTAATCATCATCTACTTTCTGCTTATACATCATTGTATTTTTCCAGGATTGGTTTGTGCTTTATAACCAGCTAACAATAACTGAGTTCAAACCCAGGCCTACCCAAGTCCAATGTATACATTCAATTTTTTTCTATGCAGATCATAATGTGACACAAAAGATGTAGGAACAAAAAAGAAAAACAAAGATGTAGAATATACACAATTTGGAAGGTACTGGCTGCTAGCTCAGTGTTCACCAAACATTGACACATATTAGATGAGCAAACCATAGCTCCTTTGCTGGAATGCAGATAAGATATTGAGGGCAGACACATATATAAGGCATAAATTTAAATTCATTAAATATTCCTCACATAAAAATGAGCAAAACATTAGTAACTTATAGCAGAATATGTACAAAGAGATAATTTCAAAGATGTAGGTCTAGTATAGAGGGAGAAATATGAGCAAGTCTCTGTCACTAAATAGCTACAAGGACATTGTGCCTCTCTGAATTTCTATTTCCCAATTTGAGTCTATAGAATGATAGTTGCAGTCACTATTTAATGAGAGCTTCACTATGTGCCAGGCATTGTGGTAAGGTGGTTTACATTTTTTGTATGTAGTCATGACAACCATTATACACACTTTTCCTGTTCTATTGCAGAGGCTCAGTGAAAATGGTGCTCTGCCCTCAAGTCTCACAGCTTGTCTAAGCCAGTTTCTTGTTGCTGAGATGAAGTTCTGTACATCCACAACTTAAAAGAGGTGAGATTTGTTTTGGCTCACATTATTAGTGCATAGTTGACTGACTTCAAGGTGAGAAGGCATGGTGGAAGGGTGGGGACAAAGGAGAGTTGCTCATGGCATGGTGAGCAGGAAGCTGAGCAAATTTAAATGAGGAGCCAGAAAGGGAGATAAAGCATTGCAAAGGCCAGCCAAAAGCTTAGCAGATTAAAGTGCCTGCAAGCAGGTGCATGGGTTGAGGTTCAATCCCTGGGCCCTCCCGAGGGGAGCAATGAGAAGGCAATTGAGACTGGGCGTGGTGATGCACCTATAATCCCAGCTCTTGGGAGGCTGCAAACAGGTGAATCACTATGAGTCCAATCAAGTAGTGAACACCCTGTAGACCTTTCCCTAAAAAATACAAAAAAAAAAAAAAAATTCCATGCTATGGCCCTATTGGCCCACTTTCTATCAGACTCCACCTCCTAGTAGAAAGCCAGCTACACTGCCTCATGGTCCAATCATTTACTAAAAGATCCACCCATAATCCCATGAGGCTTTTGGGATATCTACTTATAAACAGTAGCATTCTGCCCCCAGCCTCCAAAAGACTCATGAACGTTCTTTTATGCAAAAGGCATAAGAGTTGCCAAATTCCTAACAGTTTCAGTATGACTGAAAAGGCCAAGTCCAATGTCTCCTCTGAGATTTAAGGAAAACTCTTAGCTGTGAGCCTCTGTACAAATCCAAAGATAGTTCAATACTTCTGACATACAAAGGTACAGACTAACCATTCCTATACTAAAAGAGAGAAATAGGGGATTAGAAAGGAATGGGTCTAAAGACAAACTCAGAAGGGCCACCATTAAATCCTATAGATCAGTTCCACATATAGTACAGACGTAGAGTTGAGATGA
Source organism: Ctenomys sociabilis (assembly GCA_004027165.1). Taxonomy (NCBI): domain Eukaryota; kingdom Metazoa; phylum Chordata; class Mammalia; order Rodentia; family Ctenomyidae; genus Ctenomys; species Ctenomys sociabilis. Next base: position 35,326 of record PVKA01000765.1, on the reverse strand, counting down.
GATATGAGCTCAAGGGGTTTGAGTGGCTGTATTCGTATAGTGCTGTTCATAGTTATAGTCCATATGACCTTTCTTTTGATTTGGCTTTGCTCACTCCTTCCAACTTTCCTCAGACATCCTGTGTTCTTTGATTCGTTTTTAGCATCTTGGGGTCTCCAACATACTTTTGGCTTCACTGTCATAACTTTATGCACTGCCTTCCCAGGGGCACAGTGTCTGGCCTCCCACTTTCTTCTGAAATCTGGGCTGAAGCTTCCATGACCCCATCATTCTTATGTAATGCATGCACCAAAACCAGCACCACATGGGTATTGCCAAGTTCTGCTACCAGCTAGAACAGTAGCAAAGCCCTTTTACATCTTGCTAGTGGTTTCAGAGCAGAAGGCCCTGAGTGCTTGTATAGCTGAGCATGGAGAATAGAGCCCCAGAAGATTAATTACCGCTGGAGTCCTTCTCTAATAGAATGACCTGGAGCTATCTCCTTAAAGCAAAGGTGGGGCCTTGTGAGTTTCTAACATATACTCTTAAGCATTTTTTATTGTCCTATTCTAAAATACTTGGCTTCTTTTTAATGTCAATCTTTTCAGCAAGCAGTCACTCCTCCACTCTTAATTTGCAGGCCCAAACTTTACAGGAACTTCCTTTCTAGCCTACTGAAAACCTTTTAAATCATTCGGCTATACTGTTTGCTTGTGATTTTTCAGTATACAGCTGGGTAAAAGACTAAACAATATCCATGCCACAGTACCCATGGATATTACTGTAATTTCAAATTTCCTCTGCCAAGTTAATTAGTCTGTTGCCCTTAATCTTAATCTCTTATAAAGTTTCAGAACAGAGCAGAATGTAGAAAATTTTCTGCAAGAGCATAACACACATGGCTGGGAGTGCACTTGCCAATGAAGTCTTTGTTCTCAACTGACTCTTCCTGCGCATGGCCTTTTCCATCTGCATTTCTATGAGCATTCTGTAGTCTTCTGAACTGTGATCAGAATCTCTCAGCAAGCTCACTTTAGAATATTCTGGGGTTGCTTCTATAGCTGGCATCTCCAAACCTTTCCAAACTCCTCCCACAAACCAATTCCAAAGGCTTTTTAACCACATAATCAGGAGGTCACAGCAATAACCCTACTCAGGTATCAGAATCTATCTTAGTCCCTTTAGTCATCACTGAGTCATAATACCTGACATCTACAAGCTAAAGGAGGTGAGATTTATTTTGACTCCTACTTTCTAGATGTTTCAGTCAGTGGACTCCAAGGTAGAACACTGTGCCATAGGGACATGGTGTAGGAGTAGCTGTTTGTGGCAAGGCAACCAGGAAGAGGAAAGACAGTGAGCATGAAAATGCAGAAACTAAGGAGTTAGATAAAACCAGTCAACTGCTTCTTCTGACCAGACCCCACCTCCTAACAGCTAGATACCATAATCCAATCACCTTCTAAAAGGCCCATCTATGAGTGTGTCGGGCTTTTGGAATGCATCTACATATATACCATAATACAAATCTTTTGATGTCAGTCATTTCTGTCTCTAGAATCCTGTCATAGCCACTGAGTTGTATGGCCTTCACACCCTTAAAACTAAACTCTCACATCAAATATCCTCTGCTATGTTGATGTAAAATTAAAATCAAGGGCAATGTGGATCAACTGAGCCAAGAGTGTAAACAGAAATAGCAATTAGTAGGTATAAATGTTGCCAAGAAGAGCTGCACAAAAGCATAGAAAGGTACCAGACCAGAGGGATTTGACAGTAATGGGGGTAAGACAGGGAGTGTACATTGTTAACTGAATCCTCTCCAACAGTTACCTTTTTCCTTTACCTTCATATTCTATAATTTCTCAGGCTTCTTTAGAGAGAACAGACCACTAAAAGAGCTAGAGCTAGCAACAGAGGGCACCAGGCCAGGAATGGCAGGCCTAGGGCAGTGGGTTGCTAGGCTGAGAACCATAAATAACCATGTTAATGAAAACCAGATTTGGCTGAAAGTCTTGTTGTCTGTTAAGTGATTCTGTACCTTTTATAATGACCTAGTTACTTAAGGAAGAATTAGCCCAATGTAATATGTCAACAATAAATTTACAGCTGCCCTTTAGTGATCACTTACTATGGGCCAGAGCCTATGTTAAACACTAACTCATTTAATCCTCACATAGGCCATAGGAAAGCAAATACTACACAGAAGGTATCAGGCTCAGAGAGGTTAAGTCATTTGCTCAAATTCATACAGCTCGATGGAGCTGGACTTTGAGGCCTAAAGCACCTATTCTCAGGGCCAAAGCTTTTAATTCCTATATTTAATTAGTATCTGTTGAAGGAATAAGCATCAGTGAATGTGTTAATTCCTTTCACTGTACCAAATATTTATTGAGTGTTTTGCATATGTCAGTCTGTCTGCTAGGTATGAATATTTTAATACTTCACACACACACACACACACACACACACACACACACTGCACATACCTCTTACCCTCCAGGAGCTCAGAAAAGCACTCCCTGTTGTGGCAATTCTTCTAGAGAGAAGTAATTTGAATCTTTTCAACAGTAGTTTTTAATGATGCTATTAAATTTAACCCAAAGTGGGTGCTATGTACCCATAAGCAAAGGGTTTCCAATGAGAATATCTTTGATTAATCATTGTTTCATCCAGAGAATAGTTACTAGCAGAAATGGAGCTGCAACTCCTATCATATGAGCTAACTCTTCTTCCAGCTATGTGTCTACTCTCTTGAACCCGCCCACACTAGAAAAGTTATCTGTACCCTAAGGAAAATTATCTCATCCATCATTTTTTCTGGTCTTGCTGATTGCTGGCAATCTACTTGTCCACAGAGGAAATGTACAAATAATCACAACCTGTCTCAGTTACTCTTCTCTCATTGATAGGACAAATACCCAGCACTTAAAATGAAGGAAGGACAGGTTTATTGAGCTCCTGGAGGTTTCAATCCATACTCAGTTGGCTCCAAGGCAGAGTGGCACACATCAGAGAGCAACCTTTCATGATGGTGGCAAAGAGCAAGAGAGCAAAGGGAGGGGCTGCAGCAGCTCAGGCAGCTAGATAGCCTCTCTTCCCTTCTTACATTGAAATGTAAATTACTTGCCCCAGGACAGGTGCAGCATCCACACCCATGATAATCAATCACAGACTCCAGAAGTTGCTCCAGAACTGGATGAGGCTTTGTGGGGACACCTATGCACAAACCATAACATTCCACCCCTAGACTCACAAAAACTCATGCTCATCTCTTTATTCAAAATCCATTCTAGTCCATCTTTAAGAGTTGCTGCCAACAGTTTCAGCATTGCTGAAAAGTTCAAGTTCCAAGTCTCCAAGATCCAAGGCAAACTCTTACCTGTGTACATAAGAAAGGTTAAATACTTCCAACATTTAATGGCACAAGATAAACGTTGCCATTCCAAGAGGTACACACAGCAGAATACCATTCACTGGGACCAACACAAGTCCAAAATCCAGCAGGGCAAACATTAAATCCTTATAGGTCCCTGTAGAACATCTGAAGCAATCTGTGGCAAATTGTAAGCTCCATGTGGCTCTGCTCCTATGGCACTCTTGGTGGTAGCTCCTATGGCTTTTTCTCTTAGGCCTGCTTTGCTTCCTTCTTGCAATTTCCCTTAGATGATCCATATTCCTGGCTTTTCCAAACTTCTGTGGTTTCCACTGAATAGGCTTCTCACTCACAAGCTTATTCACTGCCCTCCCTGAGGCATACTGCCTGGCCTCCCAGGCCTTCTTCTGAAATCAAGGTGGAAGTCTTCTTAACCTCCGAACCCTTGCATTCTGAATGTGCCTAAAATCAGCGCCATGTGGATGATGCCAAGGTCAGCTGCCAGCTGGAGGAGTAGCCAGGTTTTCCTCTCTCTTGGTTGTAGGGACCAAGTGCCTGGATTGCTGAGCACTCTGACCCTGATTCTGAGGAATAAATTCTCCTTGCCAGCATCATTCTGGAACCTGGTGTGTCCTGCTATTGCCATTCTGGAACCTGGGGCTCTTCGGCCTTCCCCTCAAGGCAAAGTCCCTCTTTGCAATGCTGAGGCTGCAAACAGCCTAGACCTGCTGCCTCCTGTGATGCCCTCAGGCCATCCTTTCCATTCTTTGGTTCCTTCTCAAGTTGGAGATCCTCTCTGGCTCTTTGCTGCTGCCATGAAAGGCTGTTCTCTGCCTTTCCCCACTCTGCCTTGGTGCCAGCAGTGTATGGACTGAAATCTCCAGTAAGTATGAGCTCAATAACCTTTCTTTTCCTCATTTTGAGTGCTGGGTATTTGTCCCAGCAACAAGAAAAGAGTAACTGAGACACAACCAATGAAGCACTGGAAAAATTTCATGCATTTTAAACATGAAGGATGAATTTTCTGTGGTCTACTCTTTAAACTGAATTTATTTTATTGTCTATATAAGATGAAGTTGTGAATTGTTTACTATCATATGAAACATTACCTCTGTGACTATTTCAAGGGGAGAGGAGGCCCTGTACATATTTATTAAAATGATGAATGAGTGAAATAAACACACCTAACGTAGTAGCAGAGGAGTAGGCCTCATATTTGAGGCTTAGCTGGTGGCTCTTCACATTAGGGTGACTTGCAATTTTTTCTTTCCATGTACTTTTTGAAAAGCATTTCAAATGATTATGGTTGGGATGGTGCTAAAAGTAGAGGTAGAAAGAACAGTGAGAGATACCTGTTGAATTCTCTAGGACTCTTGCTATGAGATCTGAGGGCAGAAGTGCTCCCCTCCCCCACATTGGTAACATCTGACTTATTTTTATAGGTTTTCTGTTCTCTCTCTCTCTCTCTCTCTCTCTCTCTCTCTCTCTCCCTCCCTCCCTCCCCCTCTCTCCCTCTCTCTGTCTCTCCCTCTTTCCATATTTCTTAGCTTTTTGAGACAGGGTATTAACTGTATAGCTTAGTGTGGCTTCAAAGTTATGATCTTCCTGTCTCAGTTTCTGGAGAGCTAAAATTATAGGTGTTTGCCACCATACCTAGCACATTTGACTTTTTATTACAGTAAGCAGCATGCCCAGTACAGTATAATGTTACTGGATGCTCATGGAAAAACCCAAATGTTTGCTTTCACTCATCTTATTGTTTTCATCTTATTTCTAAGCTCTATATTGAGCCACTTTTTAAGATCTTCCAAACTGATGTCTTAAGCATTCCTCAAATGTGGCCCATTTTCTCCATTTCTCCTGCCACTTCTGTAGTTCAGGACCTCATACCTCCCAGTCATCTCTTGTCTAGATTTCTACAATAGTGTCCTCTTTTCTCAGTTTCTCTCTTTATTCCCTCAGGGAACATTCTCCCCAAAGTGACCTGAGTGATCTTTCAAACATATGAATCACATTAATTTACACCCTATCCTTTCCACTTAACCTGTGTGTAAGGCTTAATGGCACAGAAGACCAGAAGTTCTGCAAGTGTGGTCCTAAGAAGAGCAGCACGAGTATCTCTGACAATTTGCTAGAATAGATACTACTGAATCAGAACCTCTGGGGGATACCTACCCCCAATCTGTGCTTAACAAGCCTTCTAGGTGATTCTAATGAGCACTCAAACTTGGGAACTTGTGCACAGTAAAATAAACTGGGGATGCTTCTTACAACCCAACCCCTCCCTCTGTGAGACTAATTAAGTTTGATTGCATGGGGTAAAATCCAGCCATCAGGATTTTTAAAGCTCCCTGGGTGTTTCTAACATAGAGTCAAGGCTCAGAACTACTGAGCCACAGGATAAAGTCCAAACATCTTAGCTTGGCATTTAAAGTCTATTTCCCTAGTCATTTTCTCCATGCTCTTGCTCTTTTATTCTCGAATTGAGCCATAGGAATTTATTTATAATTCACTTAGACACATGCACATTTTTTTCTGTGCATTTCCACATATCACTCCCAATGTCTTGTCTGCCCTCCCTTCACTTAGCTAGCATCTTTTCATATACAATACATTACGCAGAACTCTATGAAAGAACATACTTCCTCAATCCCCCAGTCTAGTTTAGATGTCTCATCTCCATACTCCTAGAGCAGTGATGGCAAAACTTTTAGAGCTTTCAAAGATACAAACAGCCTGAAGTGGCATTTGTGGCATAGGTTCACCTGCATAGGTCCATATTATACTTGACACATGGTCTTATTATCTGGTTACTTGTTTTCTTCTACAATTTCTTAGAATAAAGTTTCTTAGTATAAAGCATGGTGACTGGCACAGAGTAGATGTTCTTTGACTCTGCACATTCTGTTCTCTGTTTGGGGGTTTACTTTTCTGCCTTGTCTCAGTGAATTTGTGTTTGGTCTCAATGATCATGGTATCTCCCCCCCGGGTAAGTATGTGTGTTTGGTCTTCAAAATAGAACTCAGTTATGTTTCTTGGAAATCTCTTCTTGAGTTAGGTACCCATTTCCTAGATTCCCATATCTTAAATATAATCTTAGCCCTTAGTATATGGAACTATCATGATATATCTGGATAACTGCCTAGGACTTTGAGCAAACTGACATTAAAGGAAAATTCTGTGCATTCCTGTATCCCATGTACTAGCAAAGTCTACAGAAGGAATAACTGAATAAGTGATGATACTTCTCTTCTCCATACCTTATATAATTATTTCTACCTAATTTTCAGCTCTCCTTTTTTTGAACACATTCCTTTCTCTGAGAACTGTTTTGAAAGATGTAGCCACTGTACCCCTCCCTTTCTCAAGCATTTGCAGTGATTCCTCATTGCCAGGAGAGCAAATATCAAAAGGGTATTCAAGAGTCCTCGTTTCCAAGAGCACTCTACTTTCCCATCATAATACCCCTCCCCATTCTCTTATGTAGGACCAGACATGTTTTGTGGGCCATGGTGCAAAATGAAGATTTGGAGTCACATGTCAAAAATGATTAAAAAGTTCAAGATGGCATTAAACAATTGGGGCCTTCTGAGTGCAGGGCCCTATGTGACAACACAGGCCTGCCACTACAAGTATCCAATATGCTAGCCAAATGTACTTATACATCCCCCATCTGATCTATAGGTTCTTTCTCTGTGACTTTGCCTGGGTTCTTCCCAGCCTCTTCTACCAGTGGTCAATCCAAAGCTTCTATATCCCTGTTCTTCAAGGACCTATTCAAATCTCAACTGTTATGATTCCAGGCCTTTAGTAGTCTTACTACATAATCTGAGGTCAATAGTCATTTTATGTGTTTGCTGTCTGGTTTGGGAAAATTTGAAGTTACCTGAGCCCAGGCATTCTATTTTATTGGTTTTTGTGGTTTTTATAGCACTAACACAATGTTTCATCCTCACTGATGAAGTCACATGATTTCATGAATTACCCAGGGAAAAAATGCCACAGTTCCAATAACTGAACTTGCCAAAAGATCATGAGACACTGAAAATCTAATTTAAGTCCAGCATTATTAGCTCAGTATTATTAAATGAGTGAATGTTCTCTAGGCCCTAGGTTTTCTTTTTGCAGAATTGGGGATTGAACACAGTCCCTTGCACTTTCCAGGGAAGGGCTTATTCTACTGAGCCATCTCCCTGGCCCTCTAGGCCCTAGGTTTGCCATGTGTAAAAAATGATGCTTAGAAAAATTATTTTCTGCTACCATCTTGTTCTTTTTTAATTTTTGCAAAAATCTTTTGTTGTTGATACTCATAAAACTTCTTTTATATCACATAATTGCAATACCTGAGGTATTTGAAGATTTAATTCTGTTTTTGTTGTTTCTGGCTTCATTGTGTGCTTTGTAATTTTGGATTATGAGTTCATGTTCAGCCAGCCTTTATCCTTAGTAATCCTATGAAAATGGGGTTGAGGGTGTGTTCCTCCAGACAGAATTTCTATTTGGGTTTTTCCAGGTGCTTCAAGGCAGTATTAACCTAGCCCTGCTTTGGGCGAATTGGTTGGTGCCAAAGGCAAGGGTCATGTCTTCTTTGTCTGTATGACCCCACAACTTAGTGCAGGGACTTGTAGACACACAATATGTATTTGTTGATTGAAAAGATAAATGAATAAGGGAATCAGAAATGTATTCTCTAGTACTAACAAAGAGCCATTAGTACATCAGGAAAATAGTAATTATTAGTAGATATTGGCCACCTATATTGTTCCAAATAACATCCTATGTATTACATGTATTAGCTCATTTAATTCTGATGCAAAGATGTAAGTAACAATATTGCCCTGGATTTATTAAAGAGACATCAGGCTCAGACAGGCTAAGTAATTTGGCTAAGGTCATATCATTAGTGAGTGACAGAGTTGGATATGAACCCAGGCACCCTAGAGACACATCTAATCACCATTTTACACTGAATAAGATTGCAATAGTAGGAACAGAAGCAACAGAATGGAAAATTTATTACTGCAAAAGAGAATGTGAGAGCTACATAGGACATGCCAGGTATGGGAAGGGACATAGTATTGTTACTTAAGCCTTTTATGCAACCTTGCACTTGCCATTCTTGAATAGGAGTTGTTTGCAGGCAGGAACCATGAATTATAGCTCCTTGAGTAGCTGTAACATAGGCTTGATGAATGAAAAAAATGAATGCTTTTCAATTAAATACCTAAGTGCTTTGAATAAATTACTTTATAACTGGTGTGTGGTGAGAGAGAGAGAGTGAGAGAGAGAGAGAGAGAGAGAGAGAGAGAGAGAGAGAAAGAGAGAGAGTGAGTGAGAGAGACAGAGAGACACAGACAAAGCAACAGACACAGAAACAGAAATGCAGAGACAGAGAGGCTGAAATTGGCAATAAATATTTTACTTTCCACTAAAATCTTGAAACAGTGCCTACATGTGACCATAACACGGTTGGTTATGTATGATACATTGCATGTTTACTGCACAATACTCAGGGTCCCCGAGGAATAGGATGGAAGAGACAGACATTCTCCCATCACAAGCTCCAGGGCTGTCAAGAACCAAAGGCCACTGTTTTTGTAACCCACATTTTGGCCATTGTCCAAATCTAGAAAGGCCTGCAGGAAAGGAGCTTTACTTGCTCTTATCTTTGCCAAGGCCTGGGAAGAATGTGAATGTGGACTCCCAACAAACATTCTGACTTTTTCCCCTAGCACTGCTCTGGTGAAATCCACAAATCTTGGTTTAGTGTTTACCTGGGGTTTTGTAATCAGCTTGGATAAAGAGTGGAGAGGAAAAGAATTGAGGAGTGTGTGTGTGTGTGTGTGTGTGTGTGTATGTGTGTGTGTGTGTTGAGGAGAGTCCTGATTGAGAGATGGGGTAGTAGAGTGGATGAAGTGGGGGTGTACCAGGATTATGAAGTAACAACAGGGGGGTTGGTAGGGAGAATGTTCAAGACTGGTGCTCAGATTAGGCATTTTGCTCCCATTTGCTAGTTTCCAATATGATTTTCCTTATGAGTGAGAGTGCGTAGGAGGGTGAAGGGAAGGACTTTGCTCTCCTGCTGCAGAGGTGTCTGAGGATGAGTAGTTCCCCCTGTTCTGCAAGGAGGTGCACAGCATGCTCTTTTCCTACTCTTAGCATATCTCCACTTACTGCTGGGAACCCCCTGAGGTAGTTATTGATACAGACTTGAAAGTAGGGAACATTGGGTTTGAGGAGCATGTGGAATTCAGGCAGCCAGAGCAGTACGGGCTGGGAAGAGGGATTTGGGAATTAAGAGCATATAAGTAAGAGATGAACTTGCTCAGCAAGTGTATTGAAATGAAAGCAGAGAAAATGGATTACTGCACTGAGTTATTATAGTCTGTGAGGTACGAATAGTGCTTCGGAGTAGCAAGAGTTAGAGCAAGGTTCATGCATTTACTCATCCAATGTTTTCTGAGCTTTATGCCAGATACAGTGTTGGAGAGGAAGTTAAGGATTTAAGAGGCAGAAGGGTTAAGAGGGGATCCCTGGATGGATCCAGATGAAAGAAAAAGGAGGGGTGAGTGCCTGGGCACTGTCTTGCCAGGAGACCACATCTGTTAACACAAAGCCACATCTGTAACCCAGCCAGCTCTCTCTCCCTTCATCCTCTTCTTTCTACTAACCCCCACAAGACAGGGAGACACATGGATGTTTCCTACTCCCTTGGATTCCCCCTCCAATATTTTTTGTAGGCACTTAACTACGGTGCCAACAACACCCCTTCTGAGAGCTCAGGCAATTCCCAGGGGTGGGTAGAGGTGGTGGCGGGCGGCTGTTCTAGGGAGGATTGACAGCTCCAAGAGAAGAGCCAGAGAAGGCACTGTCTGCCTGTAATTAGCCCCAGCTGCTGTGGTGAGGCAGCGTTGGGGGCCTTGAGGAGTGTGAATGCATGTGTATGAATCCGTGTGCGTGGCGCCTCATTGCTATCACTCTATTTTTCACTGTATTGTATGCTGGCTGCAGTCTCACTTCTCTGCAACCCCTCCTGTCCCTGAGGATCCCAAAGGACAGAGTGTTCCACAGACAGCACCAGCTTGAATTGCTAATGCTGCTAAGCAGGAAGAAAACAGACATAGGCCCCCATATTTGCTGGATCCACAAGCTCCTGCTCCCCCCCTCCAGCATTTCCTGGTGAGTGAAGCTTTAGCAATTAAAATAAACAATACCTCACTCTTGTACAGCCTTTTTGCAGAGTGTTTGCAGTTGCTATACCATGCATTCTCAAACCACCATGAGCAGCAGCATTTTACAGGTAAGGACCCTCAGGCCCAGGCAAGGGGTGAGACTTGTGCTCAGTCACTCAGATAGTGGCTGGCAGAGATGCCTCTGGGATGCAAATACCCACCCTCCTGACCTGGTGACAAGTTTCCAGGAAAGTGCTCCTCCAAGGACCACTGCTGGTTGCTTCTGGCTGCTATTGTCTGTGTGTCATGAGAACCTGTTAGCTGTGGTCCATGACCTACTCCAGCAATCTGAAAATACTGAGGATGCTGATAATCACAGCTCCCAATGACAAGGTCATCCTGAAAGGGTTTATTTAGTGCTTTCCATAGCGTGCATGCTTATGGGGGACATATGCTGTGGTACAGTACAGGCCCAGTCCTTGAGGATAATTTAAATGAGAAAATACCCATTAATCACCAAATTAAAAATCAATTCTAAGGTTTCACTCTCTTCTTGTGCCAGGCTGTTACCAGCAGCAATCATACAGCCTCCTGTCTCTCAGTTTGAGCGTATGGCCTGGGTTAAGAAATGAAGGATGGGAAGACGAGTGACAGAAGGGCAAAATTAGACATCCTCCTGAACACGATACACAGTTTAGAGCATATATGTTATAAAGTAATAAATATAATGCTCATTGTATGTATAAATTTATAAGTAAATATATATGTAAAACCCTTTCTATGAATTGCCACTCCTATTTAGGTCACCCTCAAAGCCATATGAAGAACTTAGAACAGTGTCTGACACTTTGAAAGCAATGATAAAAAGTAATATTTTCTCTTTTTATTATCTCATCATCATATCATCGTCATCATCTTGTATGACTATTATGTACATTATTTATTCCTTGCAACTCTCGGAGGTATTGTTTTCATCCAAGCTTACAAATAAGGAAATGAATACTTTATTGTGTTAAGCGTGTAGATATATAGAATACAAAAGGAGACCTGAATATATGCACAGGCAGCCTTTGGAGATTCCTCCATCGACAGAGGGGATGGAGGTGCACATAAACCTACATGGTTCAATGAGTTCAGTAGTAGAGGAATGTATCAGCTTTGTGGAGCAATGGTAGTGACTAACCTCATAACTGGGAGGACCTGAGAAGAGGGCATAGTATTTGCATGAAGGCACATCATTCGTGTCCCACGGATAAGACAATTAGTATGGTTCACCTGGCAGAAGACACCTTATAGCACCAGGGCAGGGAAGGGTTGGAGAGCAGAGAGGCTAAAGTGTTCAGAGGAGAGTGCAAGATGCTCTGAACTAGGCCTGTGGCAGTGAGAACTGAGAGGAGGCATTGACATTGGATGGATGTCAATACATCATTTTCCCTTCCAGGGGTCCACGAAGGGAAAGTGATGGCAGTGACCATGAAGCTCTAGCTTGGGCCTGTGGTAACACTATTAATGGAGGTGGGGAACCAACTATTAAAGAGGGGAGTGACGGAGGCAGGTGACAAGTACAATTTGGAAGTTTTGGGTATGGGGTGCCAATGGAACTTCCAAGTGGATATTTCCAGCAGGAAACTGGGATTCTTGGCTGAGATCCCAAGCAAGATATGAGAACTAGGAAGGCACCAGATCCAAATGGTATTAGGTGATCCCATGTGACTGGATGGGGTTTCTCCTCTCATTTTATTTCTCCAGGAAATAGAGCTGGGGGCAGAGGTAGGGGAGTCACAGCATTTAAGGGATTAGGTAGTGGGGATACTGGTCCCACGATGAGAACACATTCTTCTGGCCCTTCTCAGAAATCTACCCTTTCTCAGGGTCACTGTCTTCGTTGTGGGGCTGGTGCTTCCTGGTGAAGGATGGAAGGATGGCAGGAAGGAGCAATGAAAGAAGGAAGCGAGTTAGAAAAGGGAGTAATAGGAGCCAGTGAGAGGGCTATGAGGGAGCGACAAAAGGAGAGAGTAAGGATGGGAGATAAGGAGCTATTTAGCTCAGTGTGCAGAACTCACATCCATGTGGGCACCTGGCAAAAACAGGTCAGTCACTTCAGCATGTATGTGTGCATGCATGCATGCATGCGTGTGTGTGTGTGTGTGTGTGTGCGCGCGTGTGCGTGTGTGTGTGTGTGTGTGTGTGTGTTTGTGAAATCAGGGGACTATGTGTTGTAGTAAAATCTACTAAATTAGCAACTGGCAATATAGGGAAGAGAGAACAGATACCAGCATGACCATCACACAGTGACTGCTGGAGCCCTCAGTGGCATGAGGCTGGGACTGGTAGTACATTTGCAGCACCATTTTTCACGATTCAGTGTACAAACCACAGCCATTCCCTAGAAGTCCCAAAATTTTAATTAGATCTAGCAGGTCCCATGGTGAAATCACATAATTTTGTACATTTAATGCAACAAGTTAGGCTCTAGAATCTTAGACACACTCTGAGTATAAGAGAGCCCTAACTGCCATCATCCCTCTGAGCCTCTCAGTGAGCCTTGACCAGTCACTCTCCCTGACATGTTTATTCAAGATGGCCTTGGTTTCCCTGGAATCTTGAAGACTTCTGTTCAATTCTCTGTTTAAAAATGCCTGGAACTATACCAAAAAAAAGTTCTGATTCTTCACATACATGAATTCACTTATTTCCTTTGAACATTACTGAAGAATTTTGATATATGTGTGGATGATATACATGTGATAAAATTCAATGAATATTTAAATAAAATAATATGCCATACATTTTTGTCAGCCTTTGTAGACATGCACATGTGTGTGTATTTACAAGAATCACAAATAATATTTGCTGAGTTCTAAATGTGTTGTGTGGTTCTAAGTACGTTAGAAGAAAGAATCACTTTTCCTTTCATTTTTTGCAGTACCAGGGATCAAACTCAGGACCTTCTGCTTGCCAGGCAGGCACTTATGCCACTGAACCATCTCCCTCTCCCCCCAAGAAGGAATCTCATAATTTTACATAAGCATCAATTTCCTGATTACTATCCTGATTGTACAGGCAATGAATAAATCACAGAGAAATTAAACTGCTGAAAGCTACATAGCCTATGAGTACTAGGCTGAGTCAAGAAATCGTCTAAGGCTCCAACCGTGTGGAAGTAACGAGTGAGGGCTCTCAATCAGCTTTGTACTTTGGACATGCAGTGTCACTGCATAAGCTCAATACTTTGCAGTCTAGATCTTGGAAAATCCTTAGTGTCTTTTTGAAGCAGCCTGGAAGGTGAGGACAGGATCATTCTCCTGCTCAAAAAAGACAGGGTCAGGACTTAGAAGGCATTTCCTCAAGCTCTTGAAGAGTCAGGCTGTCAGGCTGGAGCTCATGACAAGAATCAGATCCCTGCAATTTTCCTGTCCGCCTCTACTCCCATCCTACCAGATGGAGGGCAGTGTTGCTAAAGACATGGCCCAAGGAGACCTTTTTAACTCTTTCTTCTCAAGTTTATTTAAAAAACAAGAAAAGAGTCAAAGGTAGCAGGAAGAAAGTGAATTGCAGTTTAAGGAAGAGCATAAATTTAGGTACATAGACATAGATATATTATAGTAAATATTACTTGTAAATGATAAGTTGCATTGTTCTTTCCATTTTTAAGCTGTTGTCTTTAGCAAAAGTTTAGTTCTCACTATCTTAAGGAGAGCTTTTCAGACATGCCAATCCCAGCATAAATCCAGAGACTCTGGATCTCTATGGAGATAGTTGCTGAAGTACATGTCTTAGCCAACTCCAGGAATGAATTAGTTTGAGAACATTTCTTGCTTTCTCTCTGAGAAGATGTAGGCCTGTTCTCTGATCCAAGAGGTCCTGACATCTAGGGTGTTGCTTTCATGTCGCCTTGTGGAGCTGAGCCATGGATCAGGGTGGTCTAGTGTGCAGAGAGGATGCTGGGGGCATGGCTTCACAGAAAGCAAAGCTCCTTTCTGCCACCACACCCCTAGGAAGAGTGAACTCTGTCTCTCTAGAGGGCAAGGAAGGGATCAGAGAGGAAGCTGGGGAAAGCCTCCACACTCTCATGATCAGACCAGGAGTTCCCTTTGGGTTTTGTGGGGAGCAGGGTATCAGTATCCACAGGCTCAGGTACCACAATGAGAGTGGCTATGACTACTGTGGCACAGCTACAGTGAGATGTCTAGGAACCAGGTACTCCAAGTAAGATCTGGGACTCTATTCCTATGTTGGCATTCCCAGAGCTGCTGTTCCCTTGTTCATCTTGCTTACTCAGAAGTGATTTCCTTTTCCCTCTGGGAAATGGGCAGCAAAACTCAGTCTGTGACATGGCAAAACCAAGGAAAACACTTCAGTGTCTTCTGCAGTGTATCCATTTGTGTAGATAGCTGGGGGATAGAATGAATGCAGAAGCAGTGGGAGGAAAGGTTTGGGATTTCTTTATTCTAGTGAGACTGGTAAAAATAAAAGTTAAGGAGGGCCACTTTAATTGAAGGAGATGATGGGTCCCTGAAACCTTGGTGCTGTGAGGCCCTGTACTGAGTAGGATCACTTATGTCTCTAAAACAGTCTCAGATGATGAAGCATATAGCAGAGATCTAGGAATCTTAATCATTATTGATTTTCATTAAGTGTTTACTTTCTGTTAAGTACTGTGTTGGGCTTTACATTCATTCTTTCCATGAATCTGCACAGCTGTATGATGGATACTACTATTATATGCCACCTTCACAGATTGAGTTCTCATAGACTATATGACTGGCCTCGGCCACATAGCTAGGAAGTAGCAGAGCCAGAATTTAAACTCAGGTGATATTGCTCCACAACACTGTCCACTGTACCCTGGGAAGGAGCCCACATGGAAATGCACAATGCTTCATGGTTGGCCTGTGGTTCTGCCTAAACAACCTTGCTTTGCATTTTGCAGCTCTTTTTTTTTCTTTTGGCAGAACGGGGGACTGAACTCAGGCCCTTGCGCTTCCTTGCACAGGGAAGCACTTATTCTACTGAACCATCCCCTCTGGTCCCCACCCCTTTTTCAGGTCTTGACAAGCAAAGTATATCATTGTATCAAGCATGAACCTCCTAGGTAATGAGCATGATGCCAGTTTCAGAGGAAGGAAAAAGTAAAAGGAGGGTCTCAAATTCTAAGTCTCTGCATGTTCCTTTCTCTTGACCTCTACTCTTAGGCTGAAATTGTGTCAGAATTGAGGAGTGAAAGCATTAGATGTGTTTGAATTTTTTTATACTGAGATTTCTTTAATATTTTTGGGAGCTTTAAATCAGTGGCTTAGGTAACTTGCCCTGCACATACTCTTGCAAGAAATTCTCCTATCTCCTATCCCACTCTAGTTGACATGACTCTTTCTTCTCACTCTCCCTCAGTTTCCTTAAGTGGGTATTTGTCCTGTTTCCCAAATTTGAAGTTGCTTGTTTCAATAAGTGGCCTTGTACCTAATTTTCGCAAGGATAGGAATATCCTTTTTTGCTAACAGCAATTATCAGTACTTTCAGCCTTGACCTAGGTCGTACTTCCAGGCTTTTGCTTTGAGGCTCGAGTTTATACACATAATGATCTCCCATCCCTTCCTTCCTCCTTTCCCTTCTCCTTTCCATCAGAATTGGCTGCCAGGAGAGGGATGTGTCCAAGTGGGGCCTAACAAGTTGACCCTCCCACGAGGTTGGCATTTTAACTGATGCCAAAGTCGTGAGTAGAAAGAATTATGTACATAGGAATTTCCAAGTCCTTGGGAGTGGATAGGGAGAGATTTTGAAGGCTGAGGGAACATTCTTAATTCTCCTGGAATGCCATGAGGTAGACATAAAATTCAGGCTATCACAAATACACAAGGCTTTGACAGAAACCTCCCAAACAATTAATCTCTATGATACAAACATCATTTTCTCAGAGATTCTCAGCAGGAAGAGGGCTGAGAAACTTAATGAGTTACCAAAGACCACACAAACAGCCAGTAGTCAATTTTCTCCTGAGAATACTTTTGTTCTACAATCTGAAAAGTACGACATTCTGTACTAGAAACAATACAAATCTTCTTTCTTGACTTCTCCAGCACTGATAACAACATCGTCATTATATTCACTTCAGATCCTGCACACTTAGTAGAATACAAAAAAAAAGCTTTTTACTTTATCAATCTGAGAAACTAAAGGTAGCAAGCCTTAGTCTAATGGACAGCTTATAGTTTTGCTGTGTTAAGAATAATGCTCTGTTTCCCATGATACTATGGGAAATAAAAGAGCAAGACATGCTTGCCTTGTCTTGTTCTCATCATAGCTAAAACATTGTCTGTGTTAGTATGGGCCATGGCAGGCTCTCTAACTGGTTCTATTGCAAATGTATTTCCTATTCACACCTCCAAATGAATTCTGTACCATAAGCATGATTTGGTCTTGAAGTTTGGAAAAGATGGTATGGGCAAGACCTGGTTCTGCCTTCTTGAGCTATATTGATTGAATAGCAACAGTCCTCACATGAAAGAACAGAAGAAAGGCTGACCCTGTCCTTTGAAGGAGCTATTGGAATTAGTTTAGAGAGTGACAAGCCAGCCAGAGATAAGGACATTGTCTAGTCTCTCCGCAAAGAGGTAAAAGCATCAGAAATGCTCTGCAGCTATTTTGGTATCTTTCCTTTAAAATAGGAAGGCATTGAAAGGGACCATCTCATTGCATAGCATGAAGCCTCTCCATTGTGACAGCATTTCTAACTGCGTTGAGAATCAGCCACATTTCTCTTCCTTTTTTTTTTTTTTTTTTTTTTTTTTTTTTTTTTTTTTACCATGGGGGAGTCTCCTGATTCTCATTTCTCCCCTCTCATTGCCAGCATCTTTCACAGTTTCAGCAAATTGCTGCATAAAAGATGGAGAAGTCAGCAGGGGCTGTGCCCACAATAGTAGCTACAGTTGCATTTAACAAATTTAAATATCAAGGATACACTTCTACCTTTAAGCTCAATATGAAAAATCAAGTGCACATGGCATTGAAAAGCAGGGGATCCCCAAAGACAGATGATGTTTTTGGTAGGTTGGGGGGTGAGTGAAAACACAAAAAGGCATTTTCATTTGCCAAACTAAGAAGCAGTTCATGGGGTGGGGGAGGTTGTCAGAAATTCTGCTAATACCATGGACTTGCTTATACCTAAGTTAGATAATGATGGCTATTCTAGGTCTTGCTTTCTTTTCCCCCTCCCCAAAAGACAAAATGAACACCGTTGAACCCCGGTACTTACAGTAGTTGCAGAAGATTTTAGAACAGCAAAATGGAGCTTACAGACTCCTGAATGCATGCCGAGTCAGTTGCATCAGATTTAGAAGTGATGATCATAGGAATAAAATGTTCAGAAAATCTTGTCTTCCCTATCCTTTCTCCCCACTTTTTCTTCTCAGCCTGCATTCCAAACTCAGATCATCCCTTGGGATGTTTTGCAACCTGCCAGGCTGCCTAGTACCTCACTGCCCCTTACCAGAAGGTGCTGGCAACCACACTGCCTTGTTGAGCCTCTGGCCTGGAGGCAAGGTAGTCAGTCAGTCAGGCCCCTGGGATTAGGTTGACAGGGGAGACTGTCCTCCAGTCAGCTCAGACAATGAGAGAGAGCAAGCCAACCCCCCAAAAGTCCAGGATAGAGAGCTCCAGGTCCTTAGCATGTTTCTGGCGTATTCCGAAAGTGGCATCCACAGCAGAGAAAGTGTCCCAAAATAGCTCAGGCTGCCAATGCCTCGCTGAAACCTGAGAAAGAATTGCTGAATTCAAAGATCTGGGTCGCTGTGGGTGTGTGATTAAAGTACGGATTTGTTGGTAGCAGGAATTCAAGCCATGAGCTTAGGAGCAACATGAGGTCACCTGGGGTACGGCCTTCCTTCTTATTTTCAACTTGCTTAAGTTGGACGTGATGTCACAGATCTTCTCTGTGCTGTGGCAGGGGGCTGGAAAGAGGTGCTAGGTATTCTATTTTCATTTACAGTTTCTGATGTATTAACAATACGAAGCAGAAGTGTTCTGCTTTCTGTATTTGAAACAAGGGAACTTATACTATGTAAAGATTTCTTTAAGATATTTCTTCATGACTGATGAAATTTCTTTTCCAGTGGATTTTTCATTTATTTTGGCCTTTGGCATAAGCAAATGTCAACTTCCTAAAAATCAACAGAGAAGAGCAAACAGTTGGGTCTCTGTGATTTTACTTGGGATTTAAGAAATCTCTCCTCCCTGGCTTCTGACTGGATGGTACCTGCACATTACTACCTGTGGTACTGCAAATGTTGAGGTTCATTTAGACATGCTGTCTCATTTTTATATTTGCTGAGATTTTGGGCAACTCTCCTTCTATCAGGTTTATTGAAAACTTGAGAACTGTCTGCTCAGAGTGAGGGCCACTATGTAGAAAGGTCAGCATGTCAGTCTTGAATTGGCCCTAAGGTTTCAGAAGACAAAGTACAGAATTTAGTTTCTCGTTACAGCTTGGCTTGTGTTTTGGTGTGTGAATTTGATTAGCTTAGTTCTTCCTGAGCCTTGGTTTCTTTTTCTGTACTAAAGTAGAAAAAAATTCCTAATCTAACAAGATTAATGCAGAGTCAAACAAATACTATTAAGGGCAGAATTTGTCACTGACACTAAATAGTAATGTTCTTCAACCTTTCACTGGACTAACTACTAGCCACTATCTGCATTGAGAGAAAGCCCAGTACCAATGGTCAAAATTGTCTAAGGGTCAAGATTATTCCTGTTTTTAAACTGTGGGACCTTGAGCAAGTTCTTGAATGTTTAGTAGTATAGTTTTCCCACTGGTCAATTAACTATGCAAACTACTACTACTACTACTACTACTACTACTACTACTACTACTACTACTAATAATAATAATAATACAGGTCTATAATCCCTTACCTGAAATCATTAGAGCTGAACATATTTTAGGATTCAGAATGTTTGGCCTTTGAAAATTAATACAGTACATATGCTGTATATTATCTAATACCCCTTAGTGGGATCTGGGGAAACATCCTCTGAAAACACAATAATATTTCTAAGAGATCAATGAATAGTTTTGTATCAGTTGAGGTCCAAATTCACCATGAAGTGTGAGCTTCCCATAAAATTTAATTTCTCAGGAACTTTGGAATATCAGAAAAGCAATTTGTAGGGAACTGTAGACAAAGAAACAAGCGAGCTTATCATTTGCCTGGCATTGTTCTAAATATGAGTTTATTTATTTCATTGGTCCGATAGACTAATAACATACAGGGAAATTATTATTATTATCTTTCCCACCTATATTTTACAGATGAGGAAGTTGAGTTTTAGAGAAGTTAAATTATTTTCTCAGAGTCTCAAAGCCAATGAAGAGCAGTTCTAGGACTTCAGTCCAAACAGACTTACAATCTGTTCTATTCACTTTCTCTACTTAAGCCATGAGGTTACATACAGTGGAGCTTCAGATGCCTGAAGAGGTCATATAGGTCACTGTGAGAAGTAAAAGTGGCTGCGTGAATACCATGAGCATGTGCCAATTGACAGGGAACAGCCTACTCGGTGCTAGCTGACTAGTACCACATTGGAATGACGAGCTAAATGTCTGTTTTCCCATGAGAAGCCAGCTCCAGCTTTTTATATGAAATCTCCTGATTTCAAAATTTTGCAGCTAATTTTTAAAATGTGAAAAATATTGTATGGGTCAAATAAAATCTGTCTTCAGTCTGTGCTGCCAGGTTGAAGGCTGTGCAATGCAGAAATAGATGTGAAGCGGCTGTGGAAACTGAAAAATGTGTTCTAGGTCTCATTTTTCCCTCTTAACTGTGGTCTAGGTTTTTGAAAACTGATGCTCCTGGCCTGTTGGAGATGAAAAGTCAGAATTAAATAGAGACTTCAGTGCTCTTGAAGGCTTCATTCCTTTGGCAGGCAGGATAAATGAGAAGCCTAGGTGTACTGGATGGACTAAGCCTCAGAATTCCTGCCACACCCACAGGCTCCTTAGGAGTTTCCATCCACAGATCCATCCCAGCACATTACCATGTTTTTTATGAATAGGTCCTCATGTTTAGTATCACATGATCCTACTTCCCCCAGGCAAAGTGCAAGGATCCAGAAGAAAATATCTGATTCTTAAGTAGTCACTCTAACCTGGCACACAGCCTTTGATGAAATGCAGAATGAGAACTTTGCTGAAGGAGTGGGATACTTTCGGTTTTTCTATCTCAAATTATTTTAGTCACTCACTATATAATAGTTCTGTATAAATTGCAGAATTTTTTCCCTATAAAATGGTACTGGGGTTTTGATAAGGATTGCGTGGAAGGTGATATTGCTTTGGGTAGCATGGCTGTTTTAACAAAATTAACTTTTTCAGCCTATGAAGATAGGCTTTCTTACCATTTTTGTGTGTAAGTTTTAGTTTCTTTCAGCGATGTTTAGTTTTCAGTGTAAAAAATTTTCACTTCCTTGATTAATTATTCTGAAGTATTTTATTTTTTAATGCTATCATCTTTTTTTGTTTTCAGATAGACTATCACTAGTATAAAGAAATGTAACTGATTAAAAAACTGAAAATCTCAGGGCTGGGGAGATGGCTCAGTAGAATAAGCGATTACTTGGCAAGTGCAAGGGCCTGAGTTCAATTCCTGGTTCTGCATAAAACAAAACAAAACTGAAAATCTTAAACCAGAGACCATAACTGTCTTGTTACCACTAATATGTTGGCCATAATTAGTAGGATTTAATAAATTATTGAATAAATAAATGTATAAAATATTGTAATGCTTTTAAAATAATAAGGCTATCAAAATTAAATGGTACATAATACAAAAATGGGTAATAAAAAATTATAGTGCACTAAAGTTGTACCAAACAGAGTCACATGGCCAGAGAGTTTAAAATCAGACTAGAAAGAATGAGCAGTTTGGAAAGAGGGGCAGAATGTGAACACCAACAAGGAAGACAGCAGAGCCCAAGACTAAGCAGGGCCAGGAGATTTCTGAGCTGTAGGTGCCAGGCACTTTACATGTTTCATTTAAAACTTTCAAAGAGCCTATGAGTTTTGTAACATGATTCTCTCTGTTTTAAAGATGAAGAATTCAATCCCTGGTTCAACAACAAAAACAATAAATAAATAAAAAATCTTTGGGGCCAGATAGATAGCTCAGTGGAATAAGCACTTCCCAGCAAGTGCAAGGGCCTGAGTTCAATCCCTGGTTCCACAAAAGAAAAAAAAAAAAATTAAAGATGCAGAAACCAAGGGAAAGTAACTTGAAGTGCTGAGCCTTGAGCCCAGACCTATTTATTGTTACAATCACAGCATACGATCTCTTAAGCCAGTAGTTCTTAAATCCTAGAGTTTCACATTCATTTGGGCTAAAATGCGTACTCCTTGGCATCACCTCAGACCTACTGAGTTTGACTCTTTGAAAGTGGGGAGATCCCCCTGAGATCTATTAGCAGTCCTCTCACGGGGTCCATGAAGTAGGGGCTCCCTAGCACATTTTGCTTTGAGAAACACAGTTTTAGAAGGTATGGAAAGGAGTGTGGACTGCTTTGTAATCTCACCTTCAGAAACATGGTTTATATTAGTTTATAGTCAAATTCCAATTTGAAGTCTTTGGGAAGTGGAGTTAGTTGGGACATAAGAGAGCATCAGTTTGTCCCCTTTGCTCAGTTTTGGCCTTTTTGCTTTTAGGAGATCTGCCCTGGAAAGACAAATAATAATCTGAAGGTTGCTTTGAGATCCTCAAATCAGAAGCAATTTCATGGCCCAAATGCTTAAGGGCACCAGGCACTTATTCCTACAAGGGAGCTGTTTGGTTTAAGGGGTGCTACAGGCCAAATGGGTCCACTATTCACACCTAGGTGTCGGGGTCTGGAGTCCCTACTTGGAGACTTTGGTTTCTCTCACTGCATTCCTGTGGATACTTTCTTTATCTATGTTAATGTTCTCACTTAGCATAAGGTCAAACTCCATTCTTCTCTCTGCAGCCAGGAAGATTTTCTATCTTATAGGTATCTGATCTTATCTCTGTGGATATTTTAAGTCTGAGTGATGCCTTCAAGCAGAACCTTGGACAAGTTCCCCTTCTCTAGGAAAATCACAGCATTTCCCCAATAAAGGATAAAGTCCAAATACCTTCTCAGTGTGAAAAGTGTATTACACTTAAAGCACTGTTCTTTATTCTGAGATCATTTTCTTTTACTCTTCATATTTAAAAGAAAAATCCTTTCTTTTCAAGAAATGATAGTTTGGGATTGCTCTGTTTTGTTTCTTAATGCTTCTACTTGGAAACAGAAAAAATTGGCAACAGTGTCAGTCCTTCAATATTTGGGCTTGTGATAGCTGCAAATCTGGGAATCTGGTCTTTCAGCATTCAGCTAGTACCTCTAGCTACTGTTGCTACTTTTATTCTAAGTGCTTATAAATTTCCTGCTTTATAATGTGACGTATAATCTCCCCCAAGGACTGACATCAAGCTTACAGCTCAGGACTTTACAGTATACTGGTCTGTAGTCTCCTAATTTAGGAAAATTGGTACACTGCCCATTTGCAGTCCTCTGCTACCCTTCCTGTTCTTTGCAATTTCACAGATCCTTCAGGACAGCACCCACTGCAAGGCAGTTCCGTTTGCTCTTCTTATAATGTTCTTTTCCCTATAGAGTTGGACATGCATATACATGTAGTTTGGGGAATTTGCAGCACATCCAATGAAAGCATAATTCCCAACTAACAGTCAAATCCTTTTCTTTGGAGCTAACCAGAACACACCTACCCTCTCTTCCATATGACAGCCCTTCAGAGACTTGAATACAGTGTGTGACTCTCCTGTGAGTTAAGAGTACTGGCTGAGTCAGACTGACCTGAGTGACAAGCCCAGCGTCATTCCCTCTCAGCTGTGAGAGCCAAGGTAAGTTACCGAATTTTAATTTCTCTCTACTTCAGTTCTTTAGCTGATTTATAGAACAGAGAAACCCCTCATTTCATTTGTGTTCTAGGCAATGAAATAATAGAATGTACGTAAAATGTTTAACACATTACCTGGTGTATAAACACTCAGTAAACGCTAGTTGCCTCTCCCCTTTAGCTGCAAAGACCTGGGTGGCTAATTTCAGTGTCAGTGCTGTTGAGGAACAACAAAGTGGGGAAGCTTTTGTCTCCTTTGAAGGACTGTGAGAGGCAGAGCACCCAAATCAGTACAGGTATTCCTTGATCCTGGTTGTCTGTTTTCAGTTATCTGGGCGCCTGTTTGCTAGGGCTCCAGGAGAGGATGTTGTTAAGAACCTAGGTAAAAGCCTATTTTCAAAAGCTGAAAGCCATTTGTTGATCTATTGAATGGTCTCTTGCTTATTCTTATTTTTCTAAGCAGCTAGCTATGCAATCTCCCAAACTCAATTATCTTTTGTGAGGCAACAGGAGCACAACACCTCCTAGCTGCATTGATTAGCACAGAATGGGAGGGATGTGAGGGACGGGAGAGACGTTAAGCTGCAGCTTCTGGGCTTTTTCTCCCTCAGAAAGTCTTCCTTCTCTTGTGCTCCTCGAGGCTCTGGCTCTAATAAAACAAGTCTATGCACCACATGGGGTGAGCAGGCGAGAGCTCTCTTTCAGTAGTCCACTTAGAGCAGGCTGATGAAAATGGGAAACATGAGCCAGACCTTGGAAGCCTGAAGTGATCAGCGCCAGCATGGTTTCCTATTTGTAGCTTTTTTTTTTTGTGGCACCAGGGATCAAACTCAAAACCCTGCACTTGCCAGGCAAGTACTTATTCCACTGAGCTATCTCCCCAGCATCTTATTTGTATCTTTTTACACATACTAGATTTGAAACAATTGCATAATATAAACTCTGAATGCTATTGCATCTAGGAAAAGTTTGGACACAAATACAACTGTGAACAGAAAGAGCAATGTGACTTGTGGGCAGGGGTGTGGGATAATCTTGGGACTTTAGTTTTGTCTGTATGGAGAATTTCAAGTATTTTTATATACTGAGGATACATTCCTAGATATGTTGTGCAATTGCTAAACACAGATAAGTTAGAAAAAATAAGGAATCATTTTTAAACAAATAAAGCAGCAAGAACAAAATGAAAGTAGCACTGGAGACCTATTTTTTTGAAATCACTTGTGACCTAAGATGCAAATGGAACCTTTAAGTCTGTGGCTTGGATGAGGGTATGCAGGGACCCCTAGTGACAGCTTTCAGGAAGACAGTGGAAAGAGTTAGATACAGCACCACCAAGAGTCATGTTTTCTTTAAAAAAAAAATATTGAGGTTGGAATGATAGCTTAGCAGCATAAGCAACTTCCTGGCAAGCACAAGGTCATGAGGTCAATTCCTGATGCAAAAAAAAAAAATTATGGTTTTCTTTTTATGAAAGTATGCTGTGCCAGTTAAGGAGAAATGAGAAAATATGCATAACGAAAATGAAATAAAAATCTCCTCTACCAGATAGCTGAGCACATTAAAGGGCCTGCTTAGGAAAATGCAGGGACCAGAGTTCCATCCCTGGCTTGCTGTCCCAGCCCTGCCCCCAAGGCACACTGAGACACCAATTGAGACTGGATGTAGTGGTGCATGCCTGTAATCCCAGTGCTTTGAAGGCTGAAAACAGGATAATACTACAAGTCTGATCTGTGTAATAAGACCCTGTAAACCCTGTACTAAATATGTAAACAAAAAATAAATAAAAGAAAATCCCTTCTAATCCGACCATTTAGGTGTGGTTACTGTGAAAACAATAATTTATTGTTTCCTTGCAAAATATACACATTTATTTTGCAAAAATCCTGCTAATTATGCTCATACTAAATTGTGTTTCACAATGGCTACATTAGTGGTTGTGATAATTGTATCAGGATTCATTTTAATCATTAAACAACTTGTGCTCCAGCATCAGGCATTTAGTTTTTCTTTTTTTTTTTTTCAGAAAGGGGAATTGAACTCAGGCCCTTGCACTTGCCAAGGAGGCGATAATTCCACTGAGCCATCTCCCTGGCCACAGGCATTTAGTTTTAAAACTTTTTTGGAAATTGGAAACTGTGATATCAGGAAAGCTAGTTAATTTTTTTTATCCTTCTACTTTTTCATCTTGAAAACAAAAGTTAAAGGGCTGGGGAGATGTCTCAGTAGAATAAGCACTTGCCTGGCAAACACAAGGGCCTGTGTTCAATCCCCGGTACCACAAAAAAGTGCGATACTGTAAACAAAGCACTTAGGGTAGAGTCTGACACTGTAAATGTTAGCTTTAATTATTAGTCATATTAATAAGACTTGTAATAGTTGTTATGAACCCATTAGTAGCTTGAATCATCTGTGTATAATTTCTGGGCTCTGAAGAAAAACAACTAGAACGTTATTTTTGTGTGTATTGTATTGAATCCAGAGCTTTGGGTGTGTTGGGCAAGTGCTCTGTTGTTGACCGATGTTCCTAGCATGGGAATGTTCCCTTTTGAGTAGTGTATTCTGTAGTGTGTTCTGAAGTCAGACAGAGCTGGGTGCATTTTGGCTTTTTAGTTCCTCTTATTAAGGCTCAGTTCCAGTATCTGTAAATTAAAATGATAATTGTAAGGATGAAGTGAGATAATGTGTATGAAGCATTTAGCACACCATTTGTTAGATATGCAGAAGGCTTAATCAAGGTCAGTTTGTATTCCTACTAATACTAGTACTACTACAGTTTGTCCCTTATAATAAGAAAGAAGTTTCCTTGCTTGGAGGGGAGGGACAGACAGAAGCAAATAGAATGTGTGATGTTTCTAATCACTTGTCTAATTACAAGAGAGAAAATGATTTTGGAAGCAGAATGGCCAAGGCACAAATTTAGGCCTTGCCATTTATTAGCTCCTTCTCTTTGGCCACATAAACTTTTCTAAGTCACTCCTCCATTTGTAAAATGGGAGTGATGTCAGTGTCCACCTTCCAGGTGCTGGTGGAAGATATAATGTATACCCTGTGCTTGGCCTACATGTTCCATTATGGTTGGTGGCCGGTTATGAGTTATAGTTAGTTGTTACTTTTGAGGTATATAATGACCTGAATGTCTCCTTCCCTAAGTCTCATTTTATATACATGGGCTACTTGAACTTCACCTGAAGATTTTTCCATGTTTAGAGTTTAGGGATCAATTTTACCACTAGAGTGAATGCAGTTTCTACTCTGATCTTCTGCACTGGCTCTGGAAAACAAGCTGTAGCTCCATTTCTAGCTAGTTCTCGCTTGGTAGGACTGGCAAGAATTTTTCTTTTAGCTCTTAAAATCCAGAGCCATGCTACTGAATAGCCCTGGGGCAGGAAATTGGTTGTCTATATCCTGTGTCTCTGACAGTGGGGAGGTTTGCTATTTTTATTACTACTGAATGGTTTTAATTGAAGTGTTTACTCCACAGCCCCCACTGTCCATGCTCTTATACCCTGACTGCCTTGCACCTGAGCTTCTTTGAGTTTTTCAAATCCTGGTATCTTGGATTTCCCATTATCTGTACTGCCTAGTCTCAGCTTCCTGGTCATACCAGTTGCAGTACCTTGCTTTCAGGGCTCCTGGGTCTTCTTAGTTGCAGAGGATATATGTCTCTTTCCTGAGTGAGTGCCTTTCATTCTCATGTATTTACCTGTGTCAATCTCTTTTCTTGGAGGCAGGCAGCAGAGTGAGCCTTAGGCTAATGGGCCTGCTAAGGGCACAGAGAAGAGAGGTAGAGTTGCATAGGCCAAGAACCAATGGGAGCTTCTGGATGACTGTCAAGTTGAAGATAGCCAGAGACAAATGTCTGAGCCAATATAGAGGCAGGAACCTGGGACCAGTTTAAAGGTTTGCAGCTACCTAAATCACTGTGTCATGCAATACTAGGTAAGAGTTCAATAATAGTTACAGTAATAGTTATTTTTAACAATGATGATCACAATAAGTAGAATTTTAGTTTATGGCATACTGTTACCAATGATTGATCACATAAATGCCTGACTTTCCTAAAAAGTACAGCCATGGCCATCAGAATAGTAAAATGGAAATTAAACCACTGGCATAGTGCAATGAGCCCCAGGTATGAAGGATTATCCATTTGCAAGGAACATTCTCATTCCCAGTTCACCAGTACATTGAGTAACCTAAGTGCTGCTGGAGGGTGTAGTATAGTAGCCCATACTTCCCACAAGTGGCCAGTAGGTGGCGGTGCTACCTCATTTGATCTGGACCTGCCCTGGCTCTTAACTGTTGCTGGCATTTATGAATGGAGAAGCTGTGCTGTGCAACTGAGCAGCTTGGTTTGCAAAGGACAGAGGCACGACTATTTGCTCCAACTTCAGTTATTCCTTTTTGCACCATCTTCAGTGCCCTCTTCCTGACAACACCCAAAAAGCAGGTCTCTGTTGTGTATCATTTGTTTCTCAATCTTCTTAATATTGTCTTTTGACCTCTAAACTTGTTTCCTCTTTACAGATTTTCTTGCTATTTAAGCTTCAGCAGGATCTCTGACGTCATCACTTTAGAGGCTCCCTTCATTGTGTTCTGTGGCCATGGCAGATATGTCAATACCTTTACATTCACTGCAATTCAACAGTATGCTGAGAGAGGAAAATGTGGACCCCCAAAACATGGGGACAACCTTCTCTAGATCAATGACAGAGAATAGAGCCGAGGTTCAAATTATGCCTTCTAATGTACAATTGTCTATAGTCTCACCTTCAGCCTCAGACCCAGGGACATCCACACAGATGTCTCCAGAATTTGACCCAATGTCTGCACTTCTAATGGGAGCACAAAACACTGGAGAATTGTCCTCACCACCAGTGCCAACCTCAGACTCTGAAACACTGTCTCCACTGCCATTGCCAGAGTTAGATTCTGGAACATTGTCCCCACTGTTAATGCCAGCCTCGGATTCTAGGACACCATCCCCAGTGCTAATGCCTCCCTCAGACTCTGGAGCATTGTCCCCATTGTTGTCCATTTCAGACTATGGGTTAATGTCTCCAGGAATGTCAACAATTCCTGACATTGGAACAATGTCTGCTGCACTAATGTCCACAGATTCTACAGACATATTACAATCGGCAGTTACAACTTCATCATTTGGAGAAATGTCTACACCTGTAATGAGCACTTCATCTTCTGAAGCAATGTCTGCACCATTAATGCTTGCACCAGATCCTGGAGAGATGTCCGTACTCCCAGTTCCAGCTATGGACCCTGGAGTCATATCCACAGAGCCAACAATTCCATGCTCTGAAGCAATGTCCCCATTGCAAATTACAGATGAAGACGCTGAAGCTATGTCCAAAGTGCTAATGACTGCCCTAGCCTCTGGAGAGATATCTTCTCTGCTCACGTCAGGCACAGACTCGGAAGCAATATCCTCACTGATAATGTCAGCCTTAGCTTTTGGAGAAACATCAACTCAGTCAGCAAACCCCCAAGACTCTGAGGGAATGTCTGGCCTCCTCATGTCAGGTTCAGGCTCAGGAGACATGTCTTCACTGCTAACATCAGCTTCAGGATCTGAGTCAATGTCCCAAGCACTGCTGTCTATCCCAGATGCTGGAGAAACATCCACATTAACAAAGCCAGCCCCAGACACTGAGGCAGGGTCTCTACTATTACCGACAGCTCTAACCTCTACAGAAATGCACATGCAAATGATGCCTACACCAAGCTGTGGAGTGATGTCCACACAGCTAATACAAAATCTAAACTCTGAAACCATGTCTACTCCACCAATGAGAGGAACAGTCCCTACAGTGATGTCCATACTGCCAGTGGCAGCTTCATATGCAGGAACAATATCTACACCACTAATAAGAACACAAGCCTCTAGAAATGTGGCTACAATGCAAAACACAGTCTCAGCCTCTGGAACAATGGCCACACCACTAATGACAGTCACAAGTTCTGGAGAGATGTTTGCTGAGAATATGTCAACCACAGCTTCTAGGGTGATGTCAACACAGTCTATGACTGAAACTTCTGCAACAATACCTACAGGTTTTATGAAATCAACAGCCAGTGGAGCAATGTCTATACAGCAAATAAAACCCCAAGATTCTGGCATGATATCCACACAACCAGTGGCAGTCACAACATCTGAAACATTGTCTATGCCACAACCAATAGTCACAGCTTTTGTACCGGTGTCCACACAGCAAAGCAGGACCCCTGTCTCTGGGGGAGTGTCTGTATCACAAATGGGAACCACAGCCTTAGGATTGACATCTGCACAACAAATGAGAGCGACAGCCTCTGAAGCAATGACCATTCCACTAATAACAGCCCAAACCTCTGGCTCAATGTCACCACTGTTAATGAGAGACACAGCTTTGGGAGTGATATCCATGCCACAAATGAGAGCTCCAGCTTCTGGAACATTGTCCAAGCCACTAATGATATCCAAACCTTCTGGAACAGTGTTTGTGCAGCAAATGACACCTTCAGCTTCTAGAGAAATACCTTCAGTGCTAATGAGGGACACAACATCTGGAGCTCTATCCTTGCCACAAATGACAGACACAGCCTCAGAAGGGTTGTCCACACTGCTAATGAGATCCACGGACTCTGGAGTAATGTTGACATCACAAACAGCTGCTACGGCATCTGGAAATATGGTCATGCCTCTATTGAGAGCCTCAGGCCCTGGAGTAATGTCCCCATCACTAACAGGAGCCACAGACTCTGGAAAGATGCCCAATCAGCCAAAGAGCACCCACATTTCTGGAGAGTTACCCACATCACTCATGCGATCTGTGATCTCTGGAGGGGCACAGGTGAGATCCTGCTCTTCTGGATTGATGCCCACACCACAAACACGAGCCCCAGGTTCTGGAGAGTTTTCGCCATTGCTCAAAAAGGCCTCATCATCTGGAGAGAGATCTCTTCCCCTGAGAGTTCTGACTTCCACAGAGACAGGGACTCCGCCAAGAGTCCCAGTTTATGAAACAATACCTGTTCCACAAGTGACAGCCACAGCCTCTGCAACAACGTCCATGGCACAGATGAAGGCTTCAGTCCCTGGAGCAATGTCTACACCACTAATGACATTTATGGCACACAAAGGGATGTTGACATCTCAATTGACAGCCACAGCTTCTGGAGGGATGTCTTTGCCACCAATGAGAACCCCAGCCTCTACAGTGACGCCCACACCACAAATGGTCCCAGTGCAATTTCCCACCTCTGGGGTGATATCTCTACCAAAAGTTAGAGCACCAGCCTCTGGAACTGTGTTCATACCACTAAGGACTGTCTCAGACTCTGGAGCTGTGTCTGCACAGCTAGTGAGAGCTCCAGCCTCTGGAAAGATTCCTACTGCAAAAACGACAGTGATGGCCTCTGGAGGGATGTCCAACCCATTAATGAAAACCATGCCCTCTGGAACAAAGCCTGTGCCTTTGATGTCAGCCATTGTTTCTGGAAAGTCATCTAAGCCTGTGATGAAAACCATGGCCCCTGGAGCAAGGCCAACAGGGAAAACCAAAGTTGTAAGCCATAGATCTGTGTCCTTGCCACAAAAGAAGAACAGAGGTTCTGCAAGAATAACTAAGTCACCAAGGACAGTGTCAGCTTCTGGAACAATGTCTACACCACTAATGAGCTCCACAGCCTCTAGAGGTACAACAATGCCACAAATGACCTCTGGAGTGATGTCCACGTCACTCATGAAGGCCCCAGCTCCTGGAGCAATGGCCACATCACAAACAGCCTTTAGAATGATGTCCACTGTGGAAAGCAAAGCCACAGACTCTGGAGAGGTGGGTACCTCTCATATTAACATGAGGGCTTCTGGATCGAAGGCTATACCGTGCATGACTGCCAGAAGCCCTGAACCAACAAATCCACCACAAAAAGAAGGGTCATCCTTTGGAATGTTGACTCCAGGACTTCGTTACCTCTTAGATCAGCAGGAGGCAGTCCGAGCTTCATGCTCAAGGGAGGAGAAGATGGAGATTGATGAGCAGAAGCAAATGAAGAAATTTCTGGATGATTCAGAGAAAATGGCCTTTCTGGTGTCACTTCATCTGGGTGCAGCAGAGAGATGGTCCATCTTGCAGATGGAGATGGGAAACTCCGTCTCAGATGAAAATAAATCATTCATGAGAAGAGCACAAGGTTTATATGACTCCCTATCTGAGGTAGACACCCTCAGTTCTGTTCTTTGCCATCCCAAGCAGGGCAAGAAGTCAGTCAGGCAGTATGCCACTGACTTCCTGCTGCTGGCCCAGCATTTGTCTTGGTCTGATGCCATTCTACAGGCCAGGTTTCTGGAAGGACTTTCAGAAGCTGTTACAACCAAAATGGGTCAGGTCTTCCTGAATGTGGCTGGTAGCCTAAAAGAGCTGATAGACAGAGCACTCTACATAGAGTGCCAGCTGGCAAAGGAAATGGGTTCCTCAGACAAATCAAGCCAAGTTCTGCCAACAACAGGCTGCAAACGGAATAATGAGGACGCCATGGAGAATGAACTGAGCTCTCAGCAGAAGACTGAGGAGGTAATGATGGGGAAATAGATACAGGTCTTGGAAGTGAAAAATGAGGAGGTAATGATAGGAAATTCATTCTGCTCTTTTGAATGGAACTAAGGAAGCAGCAAGAGGGAGGAACTGCACCCCAAGACCATACAAATCTTAAGTTTTATCAGTAAGTGTGAATATGCAGTTAGTTAGGACATATTAGCTATTTTCAGGAGTGGTATCCAACCCCAGATACTGAGATCTTGGCTGGTATAATTAAAGCAGTAAGCCTTTGATGTATAGCAGAGCTATTATGGACTTAATCCCATATTTCTACTTATTGCAAGTCCATCGAAATCTAAGGGAGGGGATGTCTTTTTCTAGTGTAGTGGTGGTGAACCTATGGCATACATGCCTCAAATGGCTGTTATGATTGAAAGCTTGAAAAAGTTTGCCACCACTGTCTTACACGTAGATCCTAGACACAACCACGAATATTATGAAATTAGGCCACTCGAGGATTTGGTTAGGCTTAGTCATGCTTCATAGAAATAAATTTGGTAAGTTCTCTGATTTGTTAAGTGACCAAATTTAACCAGGTAGAATGTCTTTTTTTTCATGGAACTATGAATCTTACCTCTGGTGTTTTTTCTTAGTCTCAGTATCAACATGTTCCCAAACGCTGTTACTACCTGAAAGAGCACGGCGATCCCAAAAAAGATCTTTACAACCACCTTCGACAGAGCACAGACCATCAGAAGACCTCCAACAACAAGTAATGCTCCCCGGACTCTTACGATATTTGACTTCGCTGCTAGCTTGAAGACTGGTTCCTGGACCCATACCATTCAGCTATATCATAAATTTCATTGGCTTTACCCTCCAACATGCCCATCCAGGCATATCCCCCCTCATCTCCCACTTGGCTACCTCAACCTCGTCTATCATGCACATGCCTGTGACTTGCTTCAACAGTAAGAGTGTGAACTTTAAGAATGTAAGAATGTATGGTGTATGTGGTTCAGAACTCCCATCATCATCAAGTTCAGTCCTAGTTGTTGGTCCAGAAAGAAGTCTAGGCAGGAGAAATCATTCCCTACCTCAGAAACACTTGCCATGTGTCTTGCCATATATCATCAGGCAAATTTGAGAAAACCCTAGTCTCACTCTACCTGGAAGGAGAGCCTACAAAGAGAGAGATATATACTCCTATACCAACTTTTAAACCAGTAGACTTGCCATTATGTGCCCCTACCTAAAATGTGTCTCCAGGGCCTTTGCCTTGCTGTAGTTTCCATCTTGAATCACTCATTTTGACCAATAATAATAATAATAATAATAATAATAATAATAATAATAATAATAATTGTGATAGTAATAGCTAACAGTTATTGGTAATGTATGATGTGACAGGTGCTGGGCTAAATTCCTTACAAGCACCATTTCATCACACTGTTAGAGTGAGCTAACTTGTTCCTGTGTTGTTAGCTTTTGATATCTTGATGGATTATTTATGGCCCTTGTCTTGTCCTTCAGTGTGGAATCTCTAGCTCTTATCTCTGGTGATGCCTCAGCTGTTAATTACTCTCACTCTCTTTGGCTGTTGTGCTTTGAGTGGCCATCACTTTTGACAAAGTGTCTCTAAGCGAGCATAGATAATTAGAACATAATATGCTCATTGCTCAATGTTTACTTCCAGGTGGTAGAATTATGGGTATTTTTTATTTTCTTTCTACTTCTCTATGCTTTCCAGTTTCTCTACAGTAAACTTGTACTACATTTGTAATCATAAAAGGAAATAAAAGTCATTTGTGAATAAAATAAACCGTGATTCTTAGAATTTGATTTTATTGAGTGCATTCTGCTAATATTTATTATTTAACACCTGTCAGCCATTGTTTGGGAGACAAACATATAAGATCCTTGTTCATATGAAAAGTCCCTCCAGATTAAGGGGAGGGGAGACAGACAATCAGCAAAATATACTTAAATCAAATTGAAATTGTGAAGAAATATGAAACTAGGAAATTTGATACAAATACTGATTTATTTATTCAATAATAGTACATATAATTGGGTCCTTGAATATCTTGTGAAAACATAACTGGAAACATTTTAGAAATCTCATTTGGCAACAGATTGGAAGTAGGGTGGAAGAAGAGGTCAGAGGTAACTGATCCCCTAACTACAAGTCTGAGTGGCTGGCCAGCTAGAGGGTACAATCCAGGGTGGCAGCAGTGAGGAGGAAAGTACAGCGTTAGATCCCAAATCGTCTCTAGAGACTCAACCCTACTGTTCCGCTACCCCCAATATTGGGTGAGAGTCCAATAAAAGAAAACACATCTTTCAGGAAAGCAAAAATTGACAGAAAAATCAGCAGCATCACATACTGTACACGTGAATATAGCTCTGGAAGCTCCCTGCAGCTGCCTCAATCACCTATGCTGATGCCTCTAGGGGAAGCAGGGAAGATAAGTTAGACAGCACAAATTTCAACTGAGACTAACAACTGGCATGGTATCCACATTTTCCTCCTCTGCTTGGTGCTCTTGTCCCACATCT
Source organism: Ctenomys sociabilis (assembly GCA_004027165.1). Lineage (NCBI taxonomy): Eukaryota > Metazoa > Chordata > Mammalia > Rodentia > Ctenomyidae > Ctenomys > Ctenomys sociabilis. The sequence goes on along the minus strand of PVKA01000765.1, from coordinate 805 downwards.
GACTCAGCCAGGGCCCAAATGGAGTGCAATATTCTGTGTACTACTAGGATTGCTCTTACTTCAGAAAGCACACTGTCCAGTTTTCTCTCTACTGCAAAAGAAATTGTTGATCAGAGAAACCACAACTCACATTTAGAAAGAAAATGTCTAAAAGATAATGCTGGTTTTCTTATAGACATGATAATAAAGAATAATAGTAATAGCCTGTTTTGCCCCAGTCATTCATCTTCCCTTTTGCTTTTGCTCCCCTTCCATTGTGAACTAGTATTACTAGAGACAAGTGGAACAAATGAGGCCCAAACATAGTCAGAAGACTGTCCCTGTTCTACCATCTGTAAAGATTGTATTTAGCAATGCTTCAGGAGCTACTCAGCATTCATGTGGACTTGGGCCATCACTTACTCAAGTACATGAGATAATTGTTTTTATTGTTAAAGAGAATACAAAGTAGTCACCCCCAAACATGAGAAACAATGCAGAACTTCGCCAAACAAATCAATAGGAATTCAACATTGGTTGCTGTGTTGCATGATAATTTTGTCTGCAGGAAAAGGATGTTTCAATATTTGTGAGGCTCGCTTACCTATGGGTAAAATGAAATCTTACAAAGCAGGAAGAAGTCACATGTTTCAAATTCCTGTTCCCACCTGTTTATTGCAACACCTTAATTGCCTAACGGTTTTCCTCAGGACAGTGAAGATACCATCAGTTTCACATGCTCTAAAATGCTCCTTCTGTGTTCTTCTTTGACTATTTAAAAATGTTTTAATTTTTATAATTAATTTTATACATTTTAGATATGCCT
>PVKA01000764.1:32078-167468 GCA_004027165.1 Ctenomys sociabilis | reverse complement strand
TGAACTCACAACAATCCTCCTGCCTCAGCCTCCCGAGTGCTGGGATTAAAGGCATGCGCCACCACGCCCGGCTTATGATCTTAGTTCTTTCAGAAAAAAATACACAGGAGGGGAATAGCTGGCTTGAAAGGGATCTCCCTTCCTCGCTTTCTGAGAAATCTCCACACTGATTTCCGTAATGGTTTCACCAGCCTGCAATCTTATCCACAGTGAACAAGAATTCCTTTTCCCCACCATCTCGCCAGCATTTGTTGTTGGCTGACTTCTTGACAAGAACCACAGTTTCTGGTGTAAGATGGTACTTAGTGTTGTCTTAATTTGTATCTCTTGAATGGCCAATGATATTGAACATTTCTTCATATGTTTACTTTCCATTTGCATCTCTTCATGTGAGAATGTATATTCATCTCAGATGTCCATCTTTGGACTGGGTCTTTGAATCATAGGAGTCTTTTGTTAGAAGGATAGTCTGCTATCATTTTTTTCCCAATCCATGACTTTTCTTTTTACTTCGTCAGTGATTGCTTTTAATGTGCAGAAATTTTTCAGAGAGATTAAATCCCAGTTTTGATTATTTGATGTATTTGCCATGCAGTTTAACTTTTGTTCATGAACCATGAATGCTTTACCTATCCCTGTGTCTTCAAGGTTTCTACTTACTTTCTCTTTCAGGAAATTTAGTGTTTCAGTTTTAAAATTTAAATTGTTGATCTATTTTGACTGGGGTTTTGTGCATGCTGATAGGCATGGGTGTATTTTAAGCCTTCAGAGTATGGAAAGCCAGCACTTCCAGATCCATTTGTTATTATTTCTTTTTTAAAACTTTTTAAATATATTTATTATAGGATCTACTGGAGCTCATGACAGTTTGAACTCATAGTGATCCTCCTGTTTTCAGCCTCCCTAGTGCTAGAATTAGCAGCAAGTACCATCACACCCAGTCTCAATTCCAGTATCAGCGAGCCCCGAGGTTGGGGCCAACACAGCATGCCAGGGTCAAACCCTGCTCCCTGTGTCAGCCTAACCAGCTCCATTTATTTAAGAGGCTATTTTTCTTCCAATGAACATATTTGGTCCCTTTGTCAAAGATAAGGCAGCTGAACATGTTTGTAGTTGTTTCTATATCTTATAATCTTTTCTGTTGATCCTAATATCTGTTTTATTGGCAGCACCATGCTGATTTCATCACAGTAGCTTTGCAGTACAATTTCATTTTTTTTCAATTCTTATTTATTTATTTTTTATTTTATTGAAGTAAAATATCAATGAGACAGGTTTAAGACACCTTAACAGGATGGATTCGATAAATTAATACATTGCAAACTTTTTCATAATGTTTTGTTATCATAGAAGGTGCATGCATGATATTATACTCACAGACATTATTATAGCAGATGTCTCTTATCAGTAAATTAAGAGAGTGTAGCTGTTTGCGTATCTTATTTTTTATAACAGAATTACATCAAAGATTCAATAATTAATACTTTCTACCTTGTTATTTTCCTAGTGGTTGTCCATAGTACTAGAAACTGACATAATATCCTGTCCAACCACCATTAGTGCAATCTTGCCTCTCATAGGATTATGTAGAAGCACAGCGTTATCTATCCCAACTGTACTGTCCATACATACACATCATGATTCTTCCTTTCTCTACCCCTTCCTTTGTCTACAATTGTCAAAGATGGGCACTCCATTGTCATTCAACTAATTTAGGTGCCTGAACTCGATGACACAATCCAACACAGTCCAGCATTCCACAACAATAGTGAGTTATCTGAAGAAGTTGTTGACCATAGCCATTTATAGCTCAACTTATTATTATGGACCCACATTGTATACCTCATTTTTATACTTTTCTGCTGGATGGTTAAGGGCTAGATAAAGCAAGACCTATATACCAAAACATGTAGTTTTTGTTTCTGAATTTCAAGTCAAAGGTTGTGATGTTTCCTGCCTTTCTTTTGTTATCCAAAATTGGTTTTGCTATTCTAGGTCCCTTCTCATTCCAGATGAATTTTAAGAATGTTTTCTCTAGATCTTTGAGGTATACTATTTGGTATTTTAATTGGAATTGCATTGAATCTGTGTAATAATTTTGAGATTATGATCATTTTCACAATGTTGGTTCTCCTTATCAAGGAGCAAGGAACATCTTTCCATTTTCTGACATCCCCTTCAATCATTTTTGGAGTATTATAATTTTGCTATATAAATATTTTACTTGCTTAGTGATACTGATTACTAGCATGTCATTTTGCGGAGTGTTATTGTGAAAGGTGTGGTTTCCATAATTTTTATCTCAGTGCATTCATTGTTTGTATATAGAGATGCTATTGATTTTTGAATGCTGACTTTATATCCTGCTATACTACTGAATTTGGTTATTAAATATACAAGACTCTCAGTAGAGTATTTTTGTTCTTCCATATTCCGTATCATGTCATCTACAAATAATGATAACTTCACTTCTTCCTTTCCTATCATTGTTCCTTTTGTTTCTTTGTCTCATCTTATTGCTTTGACTAACATTTCCAGAATAATACTGAACAGGAGTATGGCAATGTCTTTGTCTTGTTCCTCATTTTAAAGTGAAGAGCTTCAATTTTGTCCATTCAGAATGATGTGATGTTGTCTGTTCATTTTTCATAGACGGCTTTTATCAGGTTGAAATAAACACCATCTATTCTGATTTTTTCTAGTGTTTTTCTAATGTTTTAGACTTTGTCAAAAGATTTTCTGCATGCATTCAGATGATCATGTGATCTTTGTCTTCAGCTCTGTTAATGTGGTATATTCCATGTATGCTTTTTTGCATATTAAAGCAGCCCTAATACCTGGGATGAATACTATATGGTTATGGTGCACAATGTACTTGATGATTTGCTGCATTCTGTTTGCTAGTATTTTGCTGAGGATTTTTGCATCTATGTTCATTAAGGAATTTGGGCTGTAGTTCTGTTTCTTGGTTTTTCTTGGTTTTGTCCTGCTCTGATTTTGGTATCAGAGTAATACTTTTCTCCCTGAATGAGATAGGGAGAATTGTTTCCCTTTCAAATTCATTGAAGAGTTTGAAAAAAACAGGCATTAGGATCTCCCTAAATTTCTTGTAGACTTCAGCTATGAATTTATCAGAACCTATGTTTTTCTTTCTTGGCAGGATTTTTTTTACTGCATTTTCAATTTCATTGTCTGATATTAGGTTATTAAAATTATTATATCTCCTTGATTCAGCTTTGGTAGGTAATTTATATCCAGCAATCTGTCCATTTCTTTTACATTTTCCATCCTGTGAGATTTTGCAGGTAAGTACTGATAATCTTCTGAATTTCTACAGGGTCTGTCGTGACTTCACCCTTTTTATTCCTTACTGCATAAATTTAATTTTTTTCTTTCCGTTTTCAATGCGGTGGGCTAGGGGTTTATCAATTTTGTTTATTCTTTCAAAGAATCAACTGTTTGACTCATTCATTTTTGGTATTGTTTTCTTCCTGTGCATTTCATTTATTTGTTTTAATCTTTATAATTCCTTGCCTTCTTTGGACTTTGGGCTTGACATGCTCTTCATTTTTCTAGATTTTTGAGGTATAGCATAAGATTGTTTATTTGGGCTCATTTTCTTTTTGTTTTTTCTTGTCTCTTATTTTCATTTATTACCCTTCTGTTAAAAAGTCAATCATTTACTTGACAGTGTAGCCGTAATTGATATGACATTACAAGCAGTATGTATTTAGAAGACCAGAATGGCAGGCATTCCACGCATGACCCTAGTATTACACACTGCTATAGTGCAGTTGCTTAGATTACAGATATCAGTATATGTAGTTAGTCAGTGTGAGAATCCTACCAGTTAGCTGCTAGTTTCAAAAACCTGCTGAAGATTCTCAGAATCACCGCCTTAACCACCTTGTGCTTATAAATGTACGGTTTTGTCCCTGTCACGTTTGTCTTATTTTTCTGATGTCAGAATTTATTGCTATAAATTTCTCTCTAAGATGAATTTCAGTGCATCCTAAAGTTCTGGTACGTTGCATCTGCATTTTTGTTTGATTGTAAATATTGTTTCATTTCTTCAATTTCATTTGTGACTTATTGATTGTTCAGGAAAGTATTAATTAGTTTCCATATGTTTATAGAGTCTTTACTGCTTTTTTGTCAGTAATGTCCAGTTTGATTCCCGTATGGTCAAAAATATGTATAGGATAATTTTGACTCATTCGTATTTGCTTAGGCATGTTTTATGTGTTAGAAGATGATCTGTTCTGGAGAACGTCCCATGTACAGCTGAGAAAAATATGTAATCTGATGCTGTTGGGCAGAGCACTCTGTAAAGATCTGCTAAGTTCATGTCTTCACAAGTTTGGTTCAGTTGTTTTATTTCTTTGCTTACTTTTTTGTATGGTTGATTTCTTTGTGTCAATGGGTTGTTAAAGTCCCCCAATATATTATGTTATTTCATATTAGATTTTTATAAAATTTACCTTATATATTTGGGTGCTCATATATTGGTTGCATATATATTTATACTTATCTCCATCTCTTGCAGTTGTCCCCTAATAAGTATATAGTAACCTTCTTTATCATTTCTTAACATGCTTGGTTTGAAGTTGACATTGTCAACAAACAGCACAGCTACCTGTGCTTTTTCCCGGATTCTTGTTGCATGGTTTTCCACCCTTTCACATTCAGTCTATTAATTTCTCTTTGAAATAAATGTATTTCTTGTCTGTAGCATACTAATGGATTTTGTTTCTTGATCAACTCTGCCAGTCTGCTTCTTTTCGATTTGAGGTTGTTCATGTTGATATTTATAACTGGAATCTATTGGGCTGTCTTTGTCATATTGTTTCCTACCGTAAGATTCCTCCTTTTCCCTTTTGCTTCACTGCCTGCCCTGTTTCGTGGTTCTCTTCAGTTGTGTTATGTATGGTTTGTGTCTAGTTTTGCCCCCAAAGCCTCATGAAGTCATGAGGCAGACTTCTAGAGTTTGTGATTAACTCATGATCTATTGGGATTATGGGGCTGAGTGCTGTTGAGATTATGGGTATAAATACTACACCCAGCTTGGAGTAGGTAGCCTGAATGAAACTTGAGGGAGGCAGACTTGCTGTCTGTAACTATTGTTGCTGTTTTTCCTCCCTTTTGCTCTTTCTGTTTTGCTCCCTTCCATCACCATGAACAGCTGGCCTCTGTCATGTGCCACTCTGCCGTGGAGTCAGCTAAGTATGGACTGAAACCTCCATAAACTATGAGCTAAATAAACCTCTCCTTCTCTATTTTTGAGAGTCAGGTGTCTCAGTGATGGAAGAAGAGTAATTGAGATATGTTATTTCTGAAGATTTGGTCATCCTTGTCTTTTTCTAAAATATTTGTCCTGGGTTGGGGAGATGGCTCAGTAGAATAAGTGCTTCCTTGGCAACTGCAAGGGCATGAGTTCAATCCCCAGTTCTGCCAAAAACTAAATATATATATATATATATATATATATATATATATATATATATATATATTTGTCAGTACTCTTTGTAGGGTTTGTTTGGTTGTCATGAATATCTTCAGTTGTTCCTTGTCATGGAAGTATCTAATCTCTCCACTAAATTTGATAGGTAGTTTTGCAGGGTACATCAGTCTGGGTTGAAAGTTGTTTTCCTTCAGGACCTCAAATATCTTAATCCAAGCTCATCTTGATTTCATGGTCTGGGTTGAGAAATCTGCCATAATTCTGATGCGCTTTCTATCATAGGTGATCTGTTTTTTTCTAACAACTTTTGATGTTGTTTTACTCAGTTTCTGATATCTTGATTATTATATATCTGAGTAAAGATTTTTTTGACTATGGCTAGCTGGAGCTCTATATGCTTCACTTAACTGTATATCATATTTTTTTCTCCAAGCTTGGGAAATTTTCTACTTCTTCTTCTGTAACAATCTACTTATGTTTTTTTGTATAAACTCAAGATGTTTTATTGATACCTGTTAGTCTTATTTTTCTTTCTGTTATCTTGCAGCTGTTATATTATTTCCTGTTTTCTCATTATTTTTAAGAACTGTTTCCATTCATGTTTGCTAGCTGAATGGTATCTTCAAGATCCAAAATTCTATCTTCTATTTTTCAAGTGGTTTTGCCTTATTTCAATGGAATTCTTAATGTCATAGATATCTTTTTGAATCTGTTGCATGTATTTGAGTTCTGTCCTGTATTGTTCATAAATGTTTCCATCATTCTCTATTCCCTTCTGTTTTTTTAATCTGTCTTCCTTAGATGTGTGAAACAATTCTTTCAGGATTGTTGTCATTTTGTTTTGTACTTGAGAGACTATTTCTGATATGATTTCCTCCATAGTCTAATGGAAATTGTTTCTTTACTTCAGTTGCTAACATCTCAGAAATTTCAGGTTTAAGACTTCCAAGTTCTATGATGTTGTTCTCTGGCATTTTGTTTTTGGTGGTATAGAGATCTGAGATTGCTTTCTGTGCTTTCTTTTTTGTCCTTTTTTAAAGCCCCTAATATTCTCCTTAAGTCTGAAGCAATGGTAGGTCCACAGGTGAAGGTCAGCAAGGCTGTCAGGAATGCAGGAGGGGAGGGGAGGCTCACCAAAGCTCCTGCTGTGTGGGGTTCAATGTAGCTTCCACCTCACTGAGTGGAAAGGTCAACCCACAGTTCAACATGGAACCAATGATGGTGAGTGCAGACCGAAGTTCTACAAGTTTCTCTCAATGGGGATTTAGTGCAAGGTGGGATTCCCCAAGGTTTCCACAAGTCCCTGTGCTAGTCAGGTCTCACCACAATCTTCAGGGTGAGGAAGGATGGCCAGGCTCAGCAGAACTCCACTGGGATGGTTCCAACCATAAATTGTTAATTGCTATCTAAGTCACATAAAGTTGCCAAGTGAATTAACTACCAATTTTCTTTTCAAGTTTAGAGTAGTCAGCCACTTTTAAGGCCCAACTTTCTGTAAATAATACTGTCTTTGCTTGAGTATGTTCTGGACTTTAGACATCTTCACAGAGGTCTATGATGGAGGGAACCCTGGTCCATGATGTGTTCTCTGGGGAATACGAGGCACTGTTCCATAGATCATGGATGCACCATTCCATGGCCCACATGGAATCCTAGTTTCATCCTGGTGCCTTCTGGGAAAGATCATAGCTCCTGCCATGATGACTTAGTCATGCCATGTTCTCCAAATCTCAGGCAGCTCTGCCAAGTCTTTCCACACCTTCACATCTTAGTGGTAATTCTCACATCCTTCTTTTTCTTCCCTGTTCCTGTTCCTCCTCCACTTCCTTTTTGTCATCTCTCACTCTGCAAGGTGATGTGTATGTGTGTGTGTGTGTACTCTCAGTGCTTGGGAGGCTGAAAACTGGAGGAGCACTGAGTCTGATATGTGTAGTGAGACCTTAGAGACCCTGTACGAAAAACAACAAATAATAATAACTGAAAATAAAACTATAGTATTGATTCAGCAAAAGAAGTGATACTATAGGGGAGACATTGGTCACCTGGAACTATTAAGTAATTTGGAGTGTCTTAATAGTAATAATGAATACTAATAACTCAGTTACCTGTAAGAGAATCCTTAGAGTCACAGACTACAGAATCCCACTGGTGTTTCTTTTTCTGAAATGCCTTTTTTGTTTTTTCCCAAGATGACACTTGAGGGCCAGGTTAAAAAATAGAATTTCTACATGTGGGTAACATAGTCTGTATGTTAAAAGCTGAATTTAGGATTATAGTTAGTATATTTTAAAGACTTAGTGCATTTTTTGGCACACAGTAAGTGCTTAAAACTTCCTAAATACACTGTTAACATTTTTGTATGATTCTTGTTGAATTAATCCAAAAATTTTAAACTTTTTCAACTGTACTGTAATTTTTCAAAAGACACAAAACTGGGTGTACATTATGATGATGTCATTTAAATACCAGTTTATTAGTGATATCAGGTGCAGGTTTTCTCTCAATAAATGTTTAATGGTCTAATTATCCCTAATAGCTAGATAACAGATACTTTGATCAGTTTGTGTGCATACTAAGAAGACTGTTAAGTACCCTTTAATATTTGGGCCAGCCAAATAGCTCAGTGCAAGCAGGCACAGGGGCCAGGGGTTCAATCCCCAGGCCTGCCATACCAGTCCCACCCCCAGGGTGCACTGAAAGGGCAATTGAGACTGGGTGTGGTGCTGCGGGCCTGTAATCCCAGCTCTGGGCAGTCTGTAGGCAGCTGGATCACTATGAATCAGATCTAGTAGTGAGACCCTGAACACTCTGTTTGGACCCTTACCTAAAATACAATAAAAAAAATAAATATTTGAGATGACGCCTACTAGTTTGAGTTTACATACAGAAGTGTCCATCTACAGATACCTTTGAAAACACACATGTGGTTACGCAACACACAGATATAAGTCCCTAGCTAGAAACAGATAACTACAAACATGTCTACCCTCACACACACAGTTATACACATGCAAGCTCATAGAAAACAAGACCAGAAGAATTCAAATCAATAATTTTGTGGTGGAAAATTATTCTCTTTGAGCAGTAGAAATAGTAAAACTTTTGTAATTTCTCTTTTCTTTTGCTTACTTATATTTGCTAATGCTTTGTCAGTTCACTGTTGCACTGTTAAAGGGTGTTAGACCTCAAATACATAGGCAATGCACATTTTAAAAGAGCTAATGAGAAAATGTCATTATTGTCTCCTTTAATTTCTCTCAGAATAATGGAATTAATTGATAGGATCAGACAGAAAGTACGCACCTATTTAGTGAGGTAAATCATGTGCTGATGTCATATTTGCATAGAGATGAGCCAAGATGGAATGAGGGATAATGAGGGAAGTATGGCAGTGTTCTAATGAAACCCACTAAGTCAAGCAAAGTATTTGCTGTAAAATGCCTCTAAGTTCTGTTACAAGCAATGTATCTGCTAGTTTATCTTGCTGTTTTTAGATGGAAACCAATCCATAAAAAATAACTTGATCTATTCCTAGAAAGCAATGCATTTATTCTTATTAAAAGAATAAACCCTTAATTCTATTATACATGTATGCCCAAAATATTAGTGCAGCTGGGAAAAACAATGAACTGTATTATAGGAAGATTGGTGTATATATATGTATATATATATATATATATATATATATATATATATATATTATACACTCATATCGCTAAGTAAAAAGTTTTTGTGTAGTGCTAATTTCCTTCATTGGTTGAAATGAGATTTGGCATGAGCATTTTTAAAATTTAATAATAAATGAATATTATTATTTTATTCCTCAAAGATTACGCATTCACTCTAACAGAGCAACATTTATTCTCTTTGATTATGACGGTGCTCATCAATTTTTCATCTTTCTCATAAGTGCTCACGACAAGGATAATGAAGCTGAGATGGGCAATTCATCAGTTGCTGATGAAGATCTGCTGAGGATTTCTATTATTTTAGAAACTCACCCTCATCTATCTAATGCAACACTGACATTCATCCCTTTTCTTACCTTAAATTTTTCTTCCTCTTATAAAGATTGATAAATGGGATAATGTACATAAAAGTGCTTCGTAAACTCTGAAGTGCTACACAAATGCAAGGTATTATCATGTGAAATTATGATGTATGCTTGGCAGGTAGAACAGTGCTTTTTGTTTAGTAATGATGTCTAGTTCCTCTCAATTGCTTGGAGGATCAACTGAAACGGCTCATTGATTGGTAAATTAATGTCACATCTTCCTCTTGTATAGGGTTCTGAGATGATGATCATTATTCCCGTCTTGAGGATTCATGCAATTCAGAAGGGGCAGAAATAGAGCTTTTTAACATTTCATGACTGCACTTCACCAGATAAATAGCAATACTTTTAGGTGTGTTTCTGTTCCCATTTTATTCCATTCTTTTCTTAATCCTTTTGACACTTATGGACATGAAGACGCTTCATGCAATCTTATCACTGAAGAATACTTTACCTTTTAGTGCCCTGATCTCTAAAAGTGTCTTGAATTTCACTTTATCTTTTTTTCTGTTGCTTTTAACAAATCGTATTTCAGTATTAGAGGTCTGTAGAGTCTTATCCTGTGCTTGATTATTTTTTCTACTCATACACTAAAATGTACTTCTTTCATATACCTTTAGATGTTGCAAATTAAGTTGCCTTCTGAAAATACTCAGTTGGACCACAATGAGTTGTCATAAACAAACTCATCTCCACTCTCATTAAGTTTGGATTATGTCCTGAATTACTCTAAAATAGTTGTTTTCTGCTACAGTCCTTTAGCCGTATCATAACTCTTACATGTGCTCTGAGCTCCTGACAGGTGTTCCAGAAACGGGAAATCAGTTAGGGGAGATACTTAAGCTTACATATTTATTTTGTTAGGTTATTGGTTTTCAGACAGAACACCTAATGGAATGGTTCTGTAGAGTCAGGAACAGGAACATTTATCCTATTGTGTACTGTAAGCAATTGATAAGAGGTTTAGATTTAATCTGAAACACAACTGGTAAGGAAGAAAGTACCTGATGTTTACCTTAAAGTGTAGGAAAATTCTGAGAGCTTAGAATACCAAGTTATAGGCAGAAATTATTTAATAATGAAATAACAATGGGCCATGTGGATACTGTACTTAGTACTATGATTGCAGTTTAGGTTTTGTTTATTAAGTGGTCTGAGATTGCACATTACACTGTTGATTCCAGCATCTAAATGTCAGTCCTAAGTCCTAAAGGGTTCAGAACTTCTGCTCTGTAGACAGAGATTCTTAATCTATAAATTCAGACAAGAAGAAAGATCCTTTTCTGTAATGATCTTACTTAGAAGTCACAGAAAATATGCTAATAAAATGTCAGCTGTGACTTGCATCAGTCACTGTCTATGATACTATAAGTTATTTTATTCTAAATTTGAAAATCAAAGCCAATTCTCAACAACTCTTAAAAGTTTAATTTCTTTTGTGCATTGATTTTATTGAGAAACAAATAGGAATGAGACAGCTTCAAAACTGACTAGTAGGGCAGTTTCAATAATTAATACATTGCATATTGTTGTCTTCATAGTGGTTATTCATAGTACAAGACACAGACAAGATATCCTGTCCAAACACGATTAGTACAAATCTTTCTTCTCATTGAATAAGAGAAAGTAGCTGTACATCTATCCTATTTTGCTTAATTTCTTTATATGTTTAAACACTTGTCAAATAACAGGTTTGCCGTCAATCAATAAAACTAAATGTATTTTATGTCTACTCTGCATACTTTCAGAGAAGCATTTCAGAGGAGGAGGATCGTTTGAATGGTGGAGCTGAGAAAATGAATAATTTGGGATGTGGGCAGAGGATACATGGTGTAGGACACTTGTTTGAAGGAAACAAAGGAAGCAACAGGCACCTGATTCAGACTGTGGAGCCTTACTGTCCATTTTCATAACGTTGCAAACCACAGGTCTTCTTGCATTACTATGTATCAAATGCTAAAGCTATCTAGATTATGTTGCTAAAGAATTCTATCTCAAAATTTTAGTATCATAGCATAACCAGATATATTTGGTTGATATTAATTTCTATGTTATTGTTCCTGGTTGTCAGATCAATTGCTTCATGTTCTTTTAAGCACTCAGTCTTTTTCCGCCTGGTGACCCCATTATCTTGGGGCCCTACAGTCTTTTTAGGATGTTTTGCAAACAGCTGGCAGACTGTTTGCAGAGAACAAGCCTGGAGAATAATGGAGTTTATCCTTAGGGATCTTTCCAGACACACATCAGACAGTCACAGTGACGTGGCTTTCAATAGATGCAAGAGGGATGCTAGAAATGTAGAATTTGGGCAGGAAATTGGTTCACAGAAACAGAACAACACCATAGAAAGAAAGGGAAAATATCTTACCAGAGTCACCCTCAGCAAGCCTCTAAGCTTTGTCTCCAGGAGCACTAAACAATCCAAGTATAAATGTGGACAATGTAGTTAACAGATTTCAATTGTATTTTTATTTATTTTCTATTTTTTAAATAATTTTATTGAGAAACAAATAGCAATGAGACAGCTTCAAAACCAATTCATAGGATAGTTTCAATAATTAACACATTGCATATTGTCTTCATAGTAGTTATTCATCATACAAGATGCAGACATGATATCCTGTCCAAATGCTACTAGTACGAATCTTTCTCCTCATTGAATTAAGAGAAAGTAGCTACATATCTATCCTAATTATTTTGTATATGCAGATACAAAATAGTCCTTCATTTGTATCTCCTTTTTTGTTTAGTTTTGTCAGATATGGGCATTCCAATGCATTTAATTATTGTAGGTGCGTTAATTCAGCAAAATAATCTGACATAATCCAGTAGTCCATAATAGTAGGGGGTTTTTGTAGGACAGGTAGTGTTAGAAGTTTTTGACTTGAGCCCTTGAGCTCATCATATGGTTAGATTTCTAAATTTCTGTGTAAAAATGTGTAATTATTTATTCCTATTTTTTATCAATCATATTTTCAGTTTCTCCAAAGCAAGATGAAGGAAGAGCAATGAAGCCAATCAAGTAGTAACAGCGAGCTCTTCACATGTTAGGAAAGAAACACGCCTGAGGGCAATCAAGCCCAAAAGCAAGAAGGAGCTTCAAGATCAGGACATGAGGGAAAGGGTGTTGCTATGTTAGAGGAATAAAGTCAGCGAGGAAGAAAGCTGGATAGATGCAATATTTATACCAGAAAGGTGTATTCTTAGGCTGTAGATTGACAGTTGAGGCAATGAAACCAAGAGTGGTACAGTGCACTGAAGGGAATACTACCTTGTTCAGCTAAAAAAGAATAGGGCCTGTAAACCTTGGGTGTTAGAAAGTCAACGCATGCATATTTCATCCCCAGTAGTAGCATGTGGTGGAATGCTTTGTAAACTTTATATTCTTCATAGCGCCAGCTTTGCCTTTTGCTCTATAATTTTGACTCATAGCCATTAGAGGTAGATTTTCTGACCCACCACTTGTTGGCTTCAGTTACATGATTTGTTTGACCACTAGAGTGTCCAAAAATATGACACAAGTTTTTAATATAACATTGACATGATTTAGCTGTTGGTCACAGTCACTATGACAGCACACAATTGATAAAAGACCTAAAAAAGAGCTCTTCAGTAAGTGCAGAGGAGTGACATGATGTTTCAATAAGGTGCAACTTTTTTTTCAAAGGCTTACTACAAAATAATATGCCCTTTTCCCACTGGCCAGGTTAGTTAAAACCTATATATCTTATCTTTTACTACCTTAGTTTTTTCTAATTTAATTTTTATTATAGTCCAAAAAGAATACAAAGTAGCAAAAAAATTAGAAAAAAATATTAGAAATAATGCAGAACTTCAACTATCAAATCACTAGAAATTCAACAATGGTTGCTGTAACGTGTAATGGTGTCTTCAGATCAGTTATTCAGATTGCCAGAGACAAGCATGCAAAATTGGGGGAAGAAAAGAAACAGAAAGTTAAAGCATATTTTAAAAGGACAAGAAAAAAGATAGGAAGGAAGAAAAATTTGAGCATCCACTGCTCCTCTCTGCAGCCCAGCAAAAACCAGCAGTGCAAGTACCCCAGCGACGCTTTCTTTGTTTCCACTCATCTCAAAGCTGAGTTGTCCTGGCTACAGCAGCACATACACTTAGTATTATGATCTTTAATAATTATGGAAATAGAAAAAAGCAACAAAGACAAAAAGATAAAACCTTTTAAGCACACAGGTCTTTAAATACTTTGCTCTGTTTACAAAGCCTCAAGTATGATGAGGGCTTATATTTTGCTGTTATTAATAAGAAAAATTTAGCAGGATTAGTTCCTGAAGTTAATGTACAAGTTTTTGCTTTACTTCAACAAATCCAAAGTATAAATTTGAAAAAGAGTTGCATAATGCATGTGCTTCATGCCAGAAAACAATAGGAGTGTCTTATAAGTATCTCTGAACAAAATGACAGACCTAACATTGAAATGATTCTAGAAAGGTGTTCCCAAATTATGTTATGTTGAAACATTTTAAATTAAAGCCAACATTTTTCAATGTACATGTGAATGATTCTGTCCCATTGCCTGTTTCAAAGACATCTTTCAAGCTGCCAATCAACTATTGGTCTAAAAATTAATAAATTTCTACCTAGTATTGTCTTGGTTACTCTTCTCTAATTGCTGGGACAAATATCCAGCACTCAAAATGAGGAAAGGAAAGGTTTATTTAACTCACAGTCAGTGACGATTTTAATCAATACACAGCTGGTTCCAGAAAGCAACATTTCATAGTGGAGACAAAGAGCAGAGAGCAAAGGGAAAGGCAGCAGCTCAGGCAGCTAGCTAGCCTCCCTCCCCTACTTACACTGTACTGCAAGTTACCTGTCCCGGGGCAAGTGCAGCATCCACACCCACAATAATCAATCACAAACTCTAGAAGCTGCCCCATGACTGCATGAGGCTTTGGGGTGACACCTAGATATAAACCATGATGTACATAGAAACCCCCAAAGCTAGCCACTCTAGAATACTCTTAGTGTGCTTTCTGGCACTCCAATGAAATATTTAGGATGATTAACCTATTAAGAGAAAAATGCTTATTTTGGCTCATAGTTCTGGAGGTTTCAGCCCAAGATTGGACAAATTAATTGCTTTGAGCTTCTGGTGCGCCTGCTGTGTGGTTATGGTAGGGAGCACGTGGACAGCCACCTGCCCAGTTTATGGCTAGGAATCCAAGGATGCAGAGGGTCAAGGTCCTTCAGTCCCAGAGAAAGCACACAGTGAGGCTCCCAGTGGCCTACGGCGCTCTCCCCAGCACATCACCCAAAGAGCCATCACTCTTCCCAGCAGCACACTGAGGGTCCCCTCTACCACTTGGGCCTGCCCTGGGACAGTGAACGCCCACCCCTTCCAGGGCACCATACAATCCCATGTTTTTCTCCAGAAAGAATGGGCTTGCATAATTCAGGGCAATTTAGTCTCAAATTTTGTTTTCGATTAAAAGATTTATGGGCACTAGTTTTTCTAACTAAAAGGCCAATTTTTTATTATAAAACATATTTTCCAGATCTTTTTCTGCATTTTAATTTTTTTTTTATTTTTTAGTTTTGCAGAACCAGGATTGAACTCAGACCCTTGCGCTTGCCAGGGAGGTGCTTATTCCATCTCCCCAGCCCCTTGCATTTTAAATTTTTAAAATAAATTTGTCTGTTTGTCAGTTCAATTGACATATAATTCACAGAGCACAGGAAGGACCCATTGTAAGTATATAACTGAATGATTCCTACAAAGTGTAGGAAGTTATGCAGCCATCAGTATGATCTAGGTTTAGGATATTTCATCACCCTAGAAAGATCCCTTGTGCCTTTTGCAGCCTATACAACCAGTCGCAGGCAGTCCAAGTTTGATTTTTGTCACTTTAGATTTGAGTTTTTCAAACATTTAATATTCTTGGGGCCATGAAATGTGCAATTTTCTGTGCACTGGGCTTCTTTCTTTTTCCTTTTTCTGGTTCATCTTTGCAATGCACAAAGATTTCATTCATTGTGAGGAGTTGGTATATGTACATAACACATATTAATTCTTTCTTTTTATTTTTTATCAACTTCCCTACTGACTTCTTTAACTTACACTGTTTTTGAGAAATAGCTATGGTGTAGTATATGTTCAAGATACTCAGTTTTCACTTTAATTCAGCTTAAAATTCTTCCAAATTTCTCTTCTGATTTCTTTATTGATCAATGGAATCTTAAAAGTATATTGTTCAATTTTTAAATATTTACAAAATCACTGAATCTTCCCCTCTCATCACCTTCTGCTGTTGTTGAGAAATACAATTTTGATACTTCAGTCCTTTTGAAAATTGCTTCAAACTTATCATGTGGTCCACCTTAGAGAATTTTCAGTGTGTTTTTAAAAAATGACAAAGAGATTGAAGACAGTTTCTGAAATAGAAAGCTATTCCTTACTCATGAATAGGAAGCATGGACATTTTGAAAATGGCCATACTCTCCAAACTTTTATACAGATTTAATTCAATCCTAATCAAAAGACCATTTTCATACTTCACAGATCTAGAGAAAAAATTACTGAAATTCATCTGGAACTAGAAGTGATCTAAAATAGCAAATCCAGTGCTGAGCAACAGAGGAAGGCAAGAGGCATCACAATTCCTGGCTTGAAATTATACTACAAAGCTGCTGTGATAAAATCAGCATGGCACTGGCAAAAAAAATGCACCTGAAGATCAATGGAACAGATTAGAAGATGCAGGTACAACTACATACACACTCAGCCACTTTGTCTTTGACAAAGAGGCCAAATGCGTTCACTGGACCAAAGGCAGCTTATTTGATAAATGGAGTTGGGAAACTAGCTTTGCACCTGCCTAAAAGTAAAACTAGATCCATGTCTGTCACCATGCACTAAACTAAAGTAAAAATAGATCATGTATTTAAATATTAAACAGAGAACTGAATATATTGTTAGAGGAAGAAAGTAGAAGTCTTCAAAAAATAGGGGTAGGCAGAGAATTCATGAATAAAAACCAAACTGCATGGGAAATACTTCAAAAATCAACAACTGGGATCTTATCCTATTAAAATGTATTTACGCACCAAAAGAAATCACCAACAGAGTCAAAAGAAAAAACATGAATTGTGAAAAAAAGTATGATTATTGGTGTGCTATATTTATGCCCACCATGTTCCACTTGTTGCTTCATGTCTGATGTTTGATTCTCTTTTATTGCCTTCTTTTATGTAGAAAAACATATAGTTTTGCTTTAAGGATTACTATAGGCCTGTTAGCTTTTCAAAATTATAGTCAACCTCATTATAGCATGCTTCCGCATCCAGGAGCTGCTCTAGGAATGAAAATACGCCCGATCTTTTCATAATCTATCTCTGGTCAACATTTATTTACAATAAAACATAGTAACCTTGATCCATTTCCTGCTACTCTTGCTTCTCCAGTTGCCATATATTTCATGTATTTGTATGTCCCAAACCATGAAGGTGGTATTATAATTATTGTACATGACTAGTAAGATTTAAGAAAAAGATTTTGAAAAAATGACCATACTACGTACCTGAATATTTTCTAGTTCCTGTGCACCCTATCTCTACCTCTAGTCTGTGGTTCTATTTGATGGAACTCTTTCTCTGTCTTTGAGACTCTAGCTATCTTGTACCAAGCAATCTGCTGGGAAGCAATCCACACATGTAAGACTTGCTTGGATTGCTCTAATTTTTAAAGAAGAGTTTCTTGTCTAAGCACTGTTAGTTCAAAACTTTCTTCTCATTGAACTAAGAGAATGTAGCTGATATACGCATATATTTTTTCACTACAAAATGGTCCTGCATTTATGTCCCCCTTTTTGTTTACTTTTCTCAAAAATGGATATTCCATTGCCATTCATATATTATAATTGCATAAATTCAGCAAAGTAATCTAATATAGTCAAGTAGCCCATAATAGTAGTGGGTTATCTGCATGAAGGGCAGTCAGAAGTTGTTGACCTGAGCCTTTTATAACTGAGCATATTAATATGGCTTTACTTTTTATAGCTAGTTTTTATACTTTTTGCTGGATGGTTAGAACAAAGATAATGCAAAACTTAAATAACAAGAAATATAACTTTTCTATCTGACAAGGTCAGTTAAATCATGTCTTCATCTTGTCCTATGAATAACTACTACAAAGACAACAATATGCAATGTATTAATTATTATATCTGTCCTACCAACCTGTTTTGAAACTGTCTCATTGCTGCTTCTTTCTCAATAAAATTAATATAATAAAATAAAAAGTAAAATGTATATTATATAGGCACTAAAAAAATAAAGTTTCATTGAATTTTGGGCAAACAAGTGTGTTTTTGTTGTTTTGTTTTCAGAACTTCAAATTTACTGATACCTTACTTTGAGACCTTCACTGTGTTTGATAAAATGCTAAATTTTGATTAAATTGATGTTTTATGTACATTTGTTTTCTTGCTAATTTTAAAATTTTTCTTGTCACTTTTAGCATTCAACAAGTGATTCATGACAGGGTAGGTAGGGTCTCTCCATTCAATTTCACTGAACTTCTTAAACATATATACTAATAATTGTTCTATACTTTGAAAAGTTCTAAGAGCTTATTCACCTTTTAGCACTTTATCCTGTCCCTTAGAAAATTGAGGGAGCTATACAACTATCCTCACACACTTGTTCTTTCTGCAATGTTGTTACACTCATTTGTTTTCAGGCTTTGCCATTATCCTAAAGACCTCTAATTGTTCTTTTTTGATGTCCTTTCAGCTCTGATTTTTAATGTGGATACTATATATCTTCAGTATAATTTCATGAATCTTTATATTTATTGGTTCTAACTTTTGTCATTTAAAACCAGCTGTTAACCCATTTCTCAGTATAGCTGTTATTCTTGCCCACTGCAGCATTTGATCAATTTTATTGTTCCTATTTTGCCTATGATCCCTGTCTATTAATTTAGGGTCATATCTTCCTTTAATTCTTGCTGCATGTGCATATGAGATAGCTGTTTTGAACAGTTTGCTTAGCCAACATATCTGCTCCCCTCAGTAACAATTTCTACTGTTTTTTGTTTTGTTTTATTTTTTTTTTCACTTTGTGTAAGTCATATTCTTGTTGTGCTGGTATGTTCTAGAAGTTTTGGTTAAAATGTTAGAATTTCAAATATTTTCACGTCACATCTTTGGGTTTCCATGTTTCCCCCTGTGGGGTGCTGATGTCTATCTTGCCCAAGTTTCAGGAACGTTCTCTAACCATCGCCCTGTGTTTACTTTCCTCCCACAAGGGATGGACTCTGTGTCTTTGTTCATTTTTTTGCCATTGTTATTTCTACTTTTTTTAAGTTTTGGCTAAAATCCTAAGAATCACCTCTCCTTATTTAGCCAATCATTTAGTTCATACACTGCATGCAATAAGGTACTGTCCTTTCCTGGCAGAGCTGAGTATAGTTGAAGACATGGACAGAAATACAAGTCAGGAAGATTTCACGTCTCTGTGGGTTTTTGCTTTTGCTCAGCCAGACTGAACTATCCTTTGCAGCCTCTTGGTCAGCCAGGCATCTGTCCAAAGCTCTCTTTGTCCAACTCTGGTCTTTCATTTCTAATATGTTCTGGTTAAATTTATGACTCATTAAATAAAATCCAAAGGGCATGATAGGTACTGTGAAGGGAAAGAAACTGCTTCAAAGGAAAGAATGACTAAGAGAAGGGAAAAGAGAAAAAGGAAATTACTATTAATTTCTATTGGTTTATTGGAAGGAATAGTTAATGCCTGGTTTTGTTTTTGACCAATTTCACATGATTAGTTCTGATAATCTGAACAACTACTCTGAAGACAATATGTCATATAACAACCATTGTTGGATTCCTATCATCTTACTTCTTGAAATTCTGCATCAGTTCTAACATTTTTTATTCTCTTTCAAATAATAAATAAAAATTTCTGACTCATCCACCTTCCCACTGCTCACCCAAGCAAGATTCAACTTTTTGTCTCCTTCTGCCTTTGCTGATTCTGTTGACCAGCCGCTCATCGTAGGATTTTGTCCTGTACAAAGGAGCTGTGGTGACAACCAGCCCAGCCAGCAGCAGCCTTTCCTCCAAGCATCCAAGAATGGGACATACAGGCAAGAATGCTGTGAGACCCCCTGTGTCCACCTAGGCTAGAGAATTTTTCAAGAATTGACAACATCTCTTTTTGCAGTTTACTTGTGATCATTTTCTGGCAATGTAAGTTAGCTGTCTTTGACAATTCATCAAGTTTCAGAATTATTTGGGATGAATTATAATCACTGATATCTCTTTATCCTGAATATCCGTGGTCTTGTCTAAATTTTAAGAAACACTTGTAAGTCTCTACTGTCTCTGCTACTTGCTTGTAGCAACATTACATACAAGCACTCCCCATTACTGGGCTCCATACACTCTCTGCTTGCAAATACATACTAAGATCACTGTCGTACATGCTTCACCTGGCTGGTAAACATGTAGTGCTGCAAAGAACAAACCATGATTCCCTAGCCATGATAAAGGTCAGACTCACAATAATGTGGACTGCATAGATATGAGTGAGCACACCACTAATTTAAAATGGCTTCTTAGACATTTGTGTGTTTATTTTTCCAGTTTCACTCTGATGGAGGAATCACAGGGGACGGGCATCTTTGCAAACTTCCATAGTGTTCCCGCTGTAAAATACTACTGTGATGAGGAGCAATCAGTTTCCATTTATGTCATAGCAGCGGATTGGGATTATTAACTCAAGAATGAATAGGTAATGAAGAGATTACATCAGACATTAACATTGTCCACCAAACACCTTGGTACGCCTGCCAGAATCTGGACAGGCTTGTGCTTTAAAAAATAAAAAAGATGGGGAATACACTGATTGAAATACAAAAGTTAATACGTGATAAGAATCTAGGAAGTACTTTAAATATTCATGAAAACTTTTTTTTAAATGAAAAACTATGAATCTTGAATCTTTCACAAGTTAGTTTTCTCACTGAGGCTTCTGAACACATTAGTTCATGTATATTGAAAAACATTGTTGTGTATTGCTCTGTGTAAAGTTCTTTTGAAAATTTTATTATCTGTGCTTTTATCAAAGGGTCCCCATAGTTCGATGCATCTAAAAGCAAATATAATGAATAATATAATGAATTATGAAAAAATTTAAAAATTAAAATGATGTGAACAGATCCATAAAAAGATTTATGAAGGATGGTGAAGGCATGGAACGGTGGAAGGCTCCTAAGAGAAGTCACTGTTATATGGGGTCTTAGGTGACATTTCCCTCTGGTCTTATGGTAACTGGTACCTGAATTTGTGAGACTTTAGCCATGAGAGGACTGAGGACAACAGCACAATGACCTCTGAATTCCTTTACAATAGAAGAGGAGAAAGTGTTGTGAGAAGAAACAAGACCTTAGAGAGCCTCCAGAGGACATCATTAGGCATGGTAGAGCAGCAAGGGAGTGGCACAGAAATCAGAGGAAATCACAATTTCTGAGAACAAAAATACAATCCAAGGGTTTGACATGTGGGGATGAGGGAAACAAACAAAAAGAAAAGTGTCTATTAAAAAAAAAAAAAAAAAAAAAAAGGACATCCGGGCAGAAGGAACAAAACAAAACAAATAAATCTTCCTTGATCCCAACCAGGCCAGCCCAGCCAGAGAGACTGGCCTGAGACAGCAGGGCCAGGGCCGAATCCGGGGGCCTCCTGGATCCCTCCCCAAGACCACCCAATGAGTGGGAATATGCACGACCCACCAGGCTTCCCAGATCAGTGAGTGTGTGGTGAGTCTGACAGACAGCCTTTGGCTTCTTCCTGCCCACGCTACCCAAATCCCTGCCCCCAAACCCTCCAAGCCAGTAACCAGCCTGAAACCTCAGGGCCCACTCACCAGCAACTCCCCCGGTCCCCTACCCTAAAGCCTGCTGAGCGAGTGGGACTTTCCTACTCCCTGTGCATCAAAGTTCAGTGAGTGGAGAGCTCCAGTCCCATGCTAGAGAGACATTTCCCAGTGGTCCCCTGTCCCACTCCGCTGCCCCAGACCCAGCGCCATTCAGCCTAGAGTGAGGGCTCCAGGCCCGCCGCACCAGAGGGAACTTTACCAGCCTTCTCGGGTTCTGGTCTGTGGCCCCGAACGTAGCACAGGTTGGCTGATCCAGCACAGCCAACCCGGTGAATAAGAACATCCACTATCCTTCTGGGAGCCTAGCAGACCCACGAAAGACCAGGCCCGCCCACTTAGAGTGAGTAGCCTGACACAGGAGGACCAACTTCGGCAAATTTCTGGATCTTCACCCAAAAGCCAGCCAGGATAGTGGGAATTTTCATTACTTGTTATGCATCCCAGTTCAGTTCGTGCTTGACTCACCAGGGAACCAACAGAGGGGAACCACAGGAGCTGCACCAAAAAGGAACTGAACACAACAGCTAGATCCAGGACAGGCATCACTGGATAAACTCAAACTTAATAGGCTGGTACCCAAATCTCACTGCGCACTAAAGCTATAGATGCATCAAAGCTCTACACCAAAGGGGAGAGGTCAGTGCTATACAAAATGACAAGGACAAGGAGAAAAATGCAACACCAGGCCTCAAGTCCACCAGTAAGTGCAGATGACACTAGCTCAGCTAAAATGAAAGAAATAA
Source organism: Ctenomys sociabilis (assembly GCA_004027165.1). NCBI lineage: Eukaryota > Metazoa > Chordata > Mammalia > Rodentia > Ctenomyidae > Ctenomys > Ctenomys sociabilis. The sequence goes on along the minus strand of PVKA01000764.1, from coordinate 145,291 downwards.
CAGAAATGGAAGCAAAAGAACAATAGTAGAAAGGTATAGAGGAAATCAGATGAGAAGTAATTCCTCAAATAAGAAAAGAAATATCTGAATACATAGCATCTGAAATAATGAATCAAATCCAGAAACATTGGGTGGAAAACCAATACTCACCCAGAACAAGTACAGAGAGCATTATTCCAGCTTAAACGTATGAATTAACAGCATCTGAAGCAAAGACACAACAGCAGAAGGGTCATGAGGAACTCAAAGCAGAAATAATTTCTGAAATCAAAAACAAATTCTTTGAAAAAAAATTCTTTGAAATCATAGCATCTGAAGTACAGAAACAAGTCCAGAATTACACAGAGGAAACCCAACTTGGAAGAAACTCTGCAGAAAAGGAATTAATAACTACCTCTAAAGAAGACATGAATAAAAAAAAATTGAGGAGATCAGAAATATGATGGATTCCTTGAAGAGCAATACAGAAAAGAAATAGAATGCATGAAACAGAGCCAAAGAGATATAGAAAAAGCAAAAATGTCAAACACGACTCTACAAAACCATTTCAGTGAAAGTGAAGACAGAGTTTCAGATCTTCAAGATGTCAGAACAGCTAGTGAAAAGGTGAGAAAGGATCTCTTCAAAACAATTAGAATGCAGGAAAAATAATTCATCAACTGCAAGATGATGCCACAATGAACAAGGTGAGATTAATTGGTATCAATGAGAAGTCAATACAAATGACATAAAAAGAATTTGAGGAGAAGTATTCACAGAAAACTTCCCAAATATGAAGAAACAATCCAACATTCAAGTAACCAAAGCATATAGAACACCAAATACATTCAACCCAAGTAAAAACACACTGAGACATATAATAGTCAAGATCCCAGAAATCCAGCACAAAAATATTATAATGAAAGGTGCTAGAGAGAAGAAGCAGATCACATTTGAAGGAAAATCCATGAGGATCACAACCGACTTCTCTACACAAACCATGAAGGTAAGGAGAGCATGGAGCAGAGTTCTTCAAGTCCTGCATGAAAAAAAATTCCAGGCAAGAATATTATACACTGCAAAACTCTCTCTCAAGTTCCATGGAGAAGTGAAATACTTCCACGATAAAGAACAACTAAAGAATTTCATGATGAAAAAGCCTTCCCTTCACAGACTAATGAAAGATGTTCTGGAGAGAGACCACAATGACCAGAACTCCATGAATGAGAATGGAAGGAACCCACTAAACAAGACAGACAATTAAACACAGAATACAAAGGAGTAAACACAGCAGGTAAATATCATGACAAACATGTCAACACTTTGAATTATAACCACCCATGTGAACAGACTCAATTCACCAATTAAGAGAAATAGGCACAGTGTATTAGGAAACAAAATCCAACAATATGCTGTATACAAGAAACACACTTTACTCAAAAGGACATTCATATGTTCAAAGTCAAAGGATGGAAAACAATACTACATGCCGCAGCACCTCAGAAAAAAGCCAGAGTAACAATTCTGTTCTCAAACAGTCTCAACTTCAAACTAAGAATGACCAAATGAGACAAAGAAGGCCACTATATATTGGTCAGGGGAAATATTCAAGAGCAAGAGGTAACACCCATGAATATCTATGCACCAAACACAGGAGCACCCAACTATGTAAGACAAATCTTAATGGACATGAAAAACCTACTCTCTAAGAGCACAATCTTAACAGAAGACCTTAACACCCCCTTATCTCAAAAAGATAGATCAATCAGACAAAAAATTAGCAAAGAATTAACCGAACTGAACAAGAGCTTAGAACAAATAGACCTGATGGATATATACAGAGTGTTCCACCCAAACACAGCTGAATACACATTTTTTTCAGCTGCACACAGGTTATTTTCCAAATAGACTACATACTAGTACACAGGTCATGCATAAGTATATGCAAGAAAGCAGAAATTGTCCCATGCATATTATCTGACTACAGTGCAATGAAACTGGAACTAAATGGCAAAAGAAACCAGCAAAACCCACTAAATTTATGGAAATTCAACAACACCCTGCTCAGCAATCAACAGATTGCAGAAGAAATTCAACAAGAAAGTCAAAAATATCTACAATTCAAGAAAATTCAACTACAACTTTGTGGAATATATAGGATGTGATGAAAGAAGTTCTTATAAGGAAAATCAAAGCTATGAACTCACACATTAGGAAAACAGAACAGGAACAAATAAACACCTAATGTTACACCTCAGACATCTAAAAAAGAAGAGCAAACAAAACTCAGAGTGCAAAGACAATAAGAAATCATAAAAATTGGAGCAGAAATTAATTCAATTGAGATGAAGAAAACAGCTCAAAGAATCTACAAATCAAAAAGTTGGTTCTTGGACTGACTAAATAAAGTTGATAAGCCTCTAGAAAACCTCATTGAAAAGAGGAAAGAAAAAATTCAAGTACATGCAATAAGGAATGAAAAGGGTGAAATCACAGATCCAGCGGAAATTCAGAAGATTATCAATACTTTGAGAATCTTTACACTCACAGAATAGAAGACACAGAAAAAAATGGACAGATTCCTAGAAAGGTAGAAATTACCAAAACTGAACAAAGAAAATATAACAACTCTCAATAAACCAATAACAGTCAATGAAATATGAAACGTAATAAAAAGCCTAAGAACAAAGAAAAGTCCAGGTCCTGATGGATTAACAGCTGAATTCCACAAGAAATTTACAGAAGATATAATCCCTACACTCCACAAACTTGTCAATGAAATTGAAAAGGAAACAGTCCTCCCAAAATCATTTCTAGAGGCAAGCATTATACTGATTCCAAAACGACGGAAAGACACACCCAAAAATCAGAACTACAGGCCAATCTCCCTTATGAATATAGATGCAAAAATACTGAATGAGATCCTATCAAATAGAATACAGCAAATCATAAAGCAGATCATACACCATGGTCAGGTAGGATTCATCCCAGGGATGCAAGGATAGTTCAATATTCAAAAATTAATAAATGTAATACACTATATTAATAGGCTGAAATCTAAAATCTACACGATCATCTCAATTAATGCAGAGAAAGCTTTTGACAAAGTCTAACACTCATTCATGTTCAAAGTCTTAAAGATGATTGCAATAGATGGACTCTACTTAAACTTGATAAAAGCCATCTATGACAACCCAAAAGCTCATATAATCCTAAATGGGGAAAATCTTTTACTCTTTTACTCTTAAATCAGGACCAAGACAAGGATGTCCTCTATCACCCCTCCTATTCAATATAGTCTTGGAATCATTAGCAACAGCCATTAGAATAGGGAGAGTAATAAAAGGAATAAGAATAGGTAAAGAAGAATTTAAATTATCACTGTTTGCAGATGATGAGAGGAAGACCCCAAAATTCCACCAAGAAACTACTAGAACTGATACAGAAATTCAGTATCATATCAGGATACAAAATCAATACTCAAAAGTCAAGAGTATTCCTCTACACAGATAACAAGCACACTGAAAGGGAAACAATAGGAACAATACCTTTTGTTATAGCACTATGGAAATTGAAATACCTTGGAATTCACTGAACCAAGGAAATCAAAGATCTTTTCACAGAAAATTACAACACCCTAAGAAAAGAGATTATAGAGGAATTCAGAAAATGGAAAGATATACCATGCTCTTGGATAGGAAGAACCAACATTTTGAAGATGGCCATACTCCCAAAATTACTACACAGATTTAATGCAATCCCTATCAAACTGCCACCAACATACCTCCCAGACCTAGAGAAATCGTTCTGAAACTTTATTTGGCACAACAATCTAGAATAGCAAAGGCAATCTTGGCCAATAAAGACAAGGCAGGAGGCATCAAATTCCTGACTTGAAATTATACTACAAAGCCACGGTGATAAAATTAACATGGTATTGGCAACGAAATAAGCCTGAGGATCAATGGAATAGATTAGAAGATGCAGAGACATCTACGATCACACTGAGCCATCTGATCTTCGACAAAGGTGCCAAACAAGTTCACTGGAAGAAAGATAGCCTCTTTAAGAAATGATGCCGAAACACATGGCTTTCTAAATGCCAAAAATTAAAACTTGACCCAGCTCTATCACCATGCATTAAGCTAAAGTGAACATGGATTAAACATCTAAACATTACAACAGAAACACTCAATCTCCTGGAAGAGAAAGTAGGAGAAACTCGAAGACATCGGGGTAGGTAAAGAGCTCATGAACAAACATATATTCACACGGGAAATACATGAAAGAGTCAATAGCTGGCATCAACTCTTCAGGAGTTTCTGCACATCAAAAGAAATCATCATCAAAGTGAAAAGACAACCCACAAATTTTGAAAAGATCCTAACTAATAAGCAATCAGATAAAGAACTGCTGTCTAGAATATATAAAGAAGTAAGATATAACAGGGCTCTCAAATTTAAAGACCCAATTCAGAAATGGGCATCTGAGATGAATACACACTTCTCAGAGGACAAAATTAAAGAAGCAAATAAATATATGAAAAAATGCTCCACATCGCTAGCCATCCATGAAATGCAAATAAAAACAACACTGAGATACCACCTCACTCCAGAAAGAATGTCTATCATAAGGAAATCAACCAACAACACATGTTGGAGAGGATGTGGGGAAAAGGGAACCCTTCTCCATTGCTGGTGGGAATGTAGACTGGTACAACCACTGTGGAGATCAGTGTGAAGACTCCTCAAAAGAGTAGTACTGGAAATCGCATTCAAGACAACCATCCCCCTACTGGGAATTTTCCCCAAGGAACTGAAAACATTATATCATAGTGATATATGTGTACCTATGTTTATAGCAGCACAATTTGTCATAGCAAAATCTTGAAAATAACCAAGATGTCTGTCACAGGAGGAATGGTTGAAAAAGATATGGTATTTCTATATAATGGAGTATTACTCAGCTATAAAGAATGATAAACTTGAAGCATTTATATTGAAATGGATGCTACTTGAACATATACTCGTAAGTGAAATAAACCAGACACACATGTGCAAATATTACATAGTTTCCCTAGTATAAGAAGTCAAAAGAAGAAATGCAAATATAAATGAACAACTAAAGACAATTGATTCAGATAGTTAGGGCAAACTGAACGGCATATGATTCAGTGTACTAAGCAGCTTTTCTTCTGGATGGTTAACAACCTAAGTTCACAGATCAAAATTGGAGAAATAGAAGAAGCGCAAGGCCAGCCAACATTTTGGCCCTAGCCTTTAAAGGTCAGTGAAGACTCAGGGCATAAGAGAACCTGTGCTGTAATATTACGAAACTCAGTTGTGCCCCAAATTTTCTGATCGAGGAGATTATGGAGCCACAGAGGAAAGAGATTGATGATGTCTAGTGTGCCGGGGAAGAGTCACATGGAGAGAAATCTTGCTCTCAGGCTCTCATATTGAGCAAACTGGTCAGGCATTGGCCATGACTTATCTGCATGGATGACACAGGCAAAGGATCTACAGAGTAAGGTACAGGATTAGAAGATAAATCCTAAGGGGACTTCACTGACCTCACCAAAACAAAAGCTACATCTTTTGTTATATAGGTTTTGGTCTATCTCAGTCTTAATCATCCAGCAGAAAAGTATAAAAATGAGGTATATAACATGCGGCCATAATAATAAGTTGAGCTATAAATGGCTATAGTCAATACCTCCTTCAGATAACTCACTATTAATGTGGAATGTTGGACTGTGTTGGATTGTGTTACCGAGTTCAGGTACCTAAATTGGTTTAATGACAATGGAGTGTCCATCTCTGACAGGTCTAGACAAAAAAGGGAGATACAAAGGAAGAATCATGATGTGTGTATACAAACAGTACTGTTAGGATAAATGTGCCGTGCTTCTGCATAATTCTATGAGAAGCAAGATTTTTACTAATAGCGGTTGGACAAGGTATTATGTCACCTTCTAGTAATATGGACAGACACTGGGGAGATAACAAGGTAGAGGTTGTTAATTGTCGAATGTGTAATATAAATCATCTGTAGAGAAATAAGACAGGTATATAGCTGCACTCTCTTCATTCACTGATTAGAGAATCTGTTATAATAATGCCTGTAGGTATAATATCATCTATGCATCTTGTGCCACACTGAAACATTACAAAAACATTTTGCAGTGTATTGATTTGTTGAATCTGTCCTGTTCATTTGTCTTGAAACTGTCTCATTGCTATTTGTTCTTCAATAAAAATAATAATAATAAAAAAGAAAAGAAATAGGAAAACATTACCATTCTCAGTGGTATCAAGAAAAATTAAATATATTAGAGTTCATAAAGATATCTCCTGTTCCTTGATAGTATCAACATTGTCAAAATTTTAGTTTTTCCAAAACTAATAAAAATATTTAACACAAAAAAACAAAGCAAAACAAACAAACAAAACCTGCTAAGTGCACATTTTAATTAACCTTGTCATCTTGTGAAATAACCTCCTGCCCCTATCACAGGACATTAAGTGATATTCTTAGGGGTGTGCAGATAGCCAGTGTGACTCGTAACATTTCCTCTCACATTTTGATGTAGATTGCTATTGTGGAAACCCAAATGCAGAACTGAAGAAGTTTCCTTTTCAGGTATAACTTCTTTGTTAACTGTCGAAGAATATGTTTTACCCATGGGTGTTTTATTTTGTTTTGCTTTTTATCAGCTATTTGCACTAAAAGGGGACTAATGCATGGGGCAAATGCCACTAAAAAAGTAGAAAGTCTTTCTTAGAAGGCACAGATGCTAACTGATCAGATGCAAGGAGGAAGGGAAACTCTTGCTAGTTGGATCCTATTTTCTCTCAGTCAGTTTCATTTAAGGAGACATTTAAACAGTACGCAGCTGGAACTGGGAAATTCTCTTTAAACAAGACTACCCAAAGCCAAGCTCCCTCTGGGTACTTACATGACCACTCCCTGTTTCTTTCCCTCTAGACTGGCTTGCTTACCTACATGACTTCCAGTAGCTCTTAGTATCATTGAAGGAAATTATTAAATATATAGCAAAAGCTTCTAACAATAGGAAGGTTTAGGGGATTTATAACCCAAATAGGAACTGCTGAGTCAAATTTCCATCCCAGTCGCACTTGGCAACTGATTTTCAAAGACTGCTCTAACTTCACAGTTGAAAGTTACTCTGGACACACGCTGGTCAAACTCATTCACTTGGTGTTATACACTCTAAACTCAGAGATAAGATGCTCTGATGAAGGTCATAGAAGATCTTCATGAATGGCCCCAGCAGGATCAAGCTTTCTCTAATCTTGTATCAGTACTATTTTCAGTAATACATCTTGTTTCTTCTCAAATCACATAGTAAGATGGACAACACCTCTGTTTTGCTTGCTTCTTTCTTTCTTCTATGTTCATAACTTTTCTTCACAAGCTCTCAGTGAACTAGAATCTAGATTGCTTTCATGCACTTTGCTGTTTGTGTGCTGGAGGCTGAGCCTAAGCTAATCTAAGGTAGCCCTCAGCCACTGAGCCATGCCCTGGCCCTTTATTTTAATTCTTTTAAAATGGATTTATTGGTATAGGATCTGGAAGTTTAAACTCACAGTGATCCTCCTGTGTCAGCCTCCCTAGTGCTAAGATCACAGGCCTGCACCCCCGTGCCCCATTTTGGGGCCTGCACGCAAGCCCGAGGTTCAGGGGTCAGGTTGACACAGCATGCTCTTCTGGGGTCCTCACGCCTTCCAGGAAGGTGCTTAGGCTGCTGAGCTACCTCTGCAGCTGTGGCGCTTAACTTTTAAATCTTGATATAAGAACTAGCTCAGTTCCCTCAGCTGACCTTGAACTTGAAAACCTTCTGTCTCTCATCCACATTTTTGATAGTATCAAATAGAACAACAAAATCCCACATGACCAAAGATGATTTATTAGTAAAACCATCACAAAAATCTGCATGTGGATCAAAAGCTTTGTGTGTCTTTACCATCCTTAAACTCCAGGCTGGGGAATCTTTTAGAGGCCTAGTGCCAAACCGTAATCCAAAACCTATTTATTTGTTTATTTATTTAAAAGTGCCAATACTGTGTTTCAACCTGAATACTAAAGTTTCACATTAGAGAAAAAAACAACTCTACTTTAACACCTTTTTCCTAAAACACCATAACACATGTGCCAGAGCTTTGCCACCAGTGAGTGACATGGGCGGGCATGTGCTGGGGAAATGTAAATAAACCAGACAAGATTTTCTGTGTCAAAATGCATTTTTTAGAAGTCTCTGTTCATGGAGATACAGACAGATTATTTTAAATGACTCTGCTGCAGTTTTGGCCTCAGTCAAGTGGCGATGGTTGTGCAACCCCTTAACTCATATCGGAGAGTCAGTTTGCGTTGATCGTGTTGGTCTAGTCAGTGACCCAGCAAAGCACAAAAAAGCAATTTTCAACAGCTTCTTGTGCCTCTGATATAACTCATTCCATGTTTTCTTTTGTAAATTCTGATTTCTCTGGCCTGGTCCTGTATGTAGAATCTAAGTTTCATGAGAAAAAGTTACCCTCAGTGCTCAGCCAAGAACGAACTCTTAAAAGTCACTGCCTCCTTCCTAATGAGACCGAAGATTAGGGCGCAGGGGGGAAACTGGCTGCAGAAGCAGGTGTGACCTGTTAATTACAAAATCCCGGAGCACAGGGGCAGAACTCCAGCAAGCCTTCCCGGTAGGATGACTTAGACGTGACATCCGCCCAGAAGTGGGTGACACTGAAGGACATTGCCACTGCCTTTCCCCTCCGTGTTCTCTCACGCTCACACTGCAAAGTGCCCTTCTTTCCTGTTTTAAGTGGCCCAGACTTGCTCTGCAGAACCTGTTTCTTTTCCTGCTTTTCATAAATGTTGGCTATTACTTGTGCTCATCTCAACCAGTTCTTTGCTCAGAACAGAAAGAACCTTGCAAACACCCAGAAAGACACTCGGGCCATGCAAAAACCTGTGCTATTTTATGGGTCTTTAAATAAAAACATTGTATTTACCATTGCTGACAGGCACATGTTCATGTTTTACACAGTAGTCCTTGTTCTGTTATTTTTTAATTTTAATGCTTTAAGCATTTATTTTTAAATAAAATCAGTACTTCATCACAGACATGTATGCTGAAGTCAAATGTACAATAAAAATAAATACTTCCAGTTTGAAAAATTGCTACCTTAATAATAAACAGCACTGAGAACTAGGCCCCATTCACGTTTCAGAGTTGGTAAGTTCAGAAAAGTCCCCAAATCCTCCTGAAAAGTAGCACTCCTTTATATCCTCAGTGATAAGCAAAGACTAGTGAGAGAAATAATGAAGCTTGCACTTCTACACGTACCTAAAAGTGTGCCTGGCCAGTAGGTGGTCACATAAATGCTGAGACTGAAAGCATGATAGATAATAATGGGTTCTGAGGTACAGTCACGGTGCTAAGAGAAGTGGATGCCAAATGAGGCAAAACTGGTTTTCCTGGGCAGCTTTTAGGAGAGAAGCATAAAGACATCCTGTGGCAATATCTGCCTGGGACTAGCGCTAAAGTAGAAAAAGGTACACTGGAATTATCCCCGGAACATGTGTCTTCTGTTTTTTGTAACTCTGGGGGGGGAGGGCAGGATGCAGGGCATGGACATCTCCGCCTCCCTAGACTGATGACTATATAATCATAGGTGAACTCTTAAGCTTTTTCTAAAACTATGCCACTGCATAGCTTTACTAATATGTGTGAAGTGTCATTTCTGAGTATTAATATTGGGTCGGCCAAATAACTCAGTGGATTAAAGCACCTGCAAGCAGGTGCAGGTGGCTGGGAATTCGATGCCTAGGCCTGCCGTGCCAGCCCCACCCCCAGGGCATGCTGAGATGGCAACTGAGACTGAGAGTAGTGGTGCATGCCTGTAATCCCAGCTGTTGGGAAGCTGTAAACAGGCAGATCACTATGAGTCCGATCTAGCAGTGAGACCCTGAACACGGTATAGGCCCTTCCCTAAAATGCAAAAAGAAAAACAAAAAATGTTATTATATAATAGTATTTAATTCCTAAGTGATATGATTATATAAATGCTATTCTTTAAATATTTCAATGTCTTGTAACTATTGTTTAGAATATATGCTCCCAGTGAAACCAGAAGACTTGCGCAAAATACTGAATCACATTTCAAAAAGGTTGAAATTCTGGCAGACCCAGTGGGAGGATACCTTCCCTCAGTACATCAGACCCTCGCCACCTCTGTCAGTGAGCCCCGTCATTACTTCTCAGCACTGAGTGGAGAAATTAGATCAAGTGGAGCCATTCCAAGCTAGTTTTTATTAAAACACATTAAAAGCCAGTAAGCATGCATTTAGAATAAACACTGTGGCTTTGCACACAAATGTATACACAATAAATAAACCTGGGTGCCAAAGAGAATATTTCTAGTGGGCAATAAACAGTTGAAGCTTCCCAGCTGTCCATTGAAGAGGCAATGTCAGAGGCAGAAGTCAGGAGGGAAGAGCTTCCGGTCAGGGAGGCCTTTGTGCGTCACAAATGAGTTCTCTGCTTAGGATAACTTAGGAAGATCTGAGATGGGAGCCACCGAAGCGAATGATCTATCTTATAAATTAGACTTCAACTAGTGTAAAAGCCACTGAACTGAGGGACCAATTGTTTTGGTAGCCTGTCGGAAATAATTTCAAATGTGACAGGACACCCTGCAGTGCGGTGCGATCTTCCAGCCTTCCGCTCTCATGCTGGGAGCGCACCGAGCAGGACGAGAGAAAGCCGTCCCGCAGAAGCGCATCCATAGCACAGATCCTGACAGCGTCACCAGTGGCTGCACCCTGCCTCACTCTCCCTCCCCCCTCTCCCCTCCCTGCCTGCCCTCTGTGGGTACAGAATTCCATCTTTTATAGAATCACAATCAGTTGATATAAGCAATAGCAACAAAAATAACATCAAAAGAGATTACACCGCCAACAAACTATCTCATAATATCATTAGTGACCTAAATTAAAGCAAGATAATTGCCCCAGCAGACAACAAACAGCCATGAAGGATACTAATAACACTGAAGCCCTTCTGACTCTGCCAGGAGCCCAGCCCCAGACTGGCTTGCAATTTGCATAGAACCACTGAGAAGGCTTTCTCTTGAGTTCTGAGAAATTAAACGAGATCCAACACAGCTCACCTGTCTCTTTGGGGTTCTTTCTTTCTTTTTTCTCTCTTTCTCTCTTTCTTTCTAGTCCTTCTCACTATAGTAATAAAGGCCAAACTGAGATCCTTTGCAGAGTCATTCACAGACAAAATTACTGGGAAACCCAAAAGGATCCATAGCCTGATTGAGAGAACAGAGATGATGTGACAGTTAAAGAACAGAGTAGAAAGCATTGGCACATTGCCTGATTCACTTAATTTTCTCTAATAAATTGGATCCCCCCAAAACATTTGCTTCATCTCAATTATTTTAATCTATTAATAATACTAGCACTACCAATTATACAACTTAGGACTGTACCAAATGTTAAAAGTAGAGATTCCAGAAAAAGATTTACTCTTCTCTCTCATTTATTTCTTAGGGCCAAGAATCACATGAATAAACTTGAATAATGAGCTATGTTTGTGGATCAGGATAAACTGGTTGGCTCTGGACAAAGTAGCCAGCTAAGGGCATGGCAGACAGCTGTTCTGAGTTCTCAAGAGTTATGCACATCATGAGGTTCAAGCTGGAAGCTTGGGAGGTTTCTGACCAACCTGGCACAGCTCACGGGCCATCACTGAGTGTTATACAGAAATATGGTGCCTGGGGTAAGTTTAGCCCCAGGAAGTAAGGAGAATTAAGAACGTAAGGAGAGGTCTATTAACAAATGTACGTATTTTATGTCTTATTATTTTCAACTGAAAGTACTAAACAATGCAATTAAGCTCCATACCAACCTTTTTTATTATCTTCCTTCATTGACATTTTTACTTCAATCTACCTCCCTATGAGTAAAGCATAAAGATGTTTTATCTAGCAGGTCACTAACTATGGAGTTTTTACTGATATTTACTAGAAAACCAACAAGGTCCTCTTTCAAAGGATGGGGACCACACACAGGAGTTGAGATCTAGAAGTTTCTATATCCTGGAGCATTAGTATAACGTTGGGCAAGTCAGAAGTGCTTCATAGATATTTTAGAAAATAAAAACTTGCCAGTTACCTAAAATAAATAGAAGAGTTACATTGTGTTTGTTTTGAACAATGCTATTGAAAATAAATTATATATATATAATATATATATATATTCAATATATATATTGACCACTTCTTCTTTCATATCACTTTATGATAACTATTTTATGTTCATGCAGTAAACAGCTTTTGCACAGCTTACAGTATGAAGGATCCTGCCTTTGTCAGGATGCCTGGACACTATTGTGTGGACTTGGGGAGTTATGTGGACCCAGCTTTGTATCAACTGAGAAAATTTTGAAAAAAATAATCAAGCATTGGGATGAGCCATGAAGATTAAAGAGATAATATACGTGCCTAGTGTCATTTTTAACAGCAGTTAACTAAACAATCACTGCACTAGGATGTGACTGACATGTGCAGTGGTTAAATGTGATTGTTTTCAGGATTTTGGTCACAAACAAAATGCAGAAGGGTCCCATCATATTCAGTGGCTAGGTTCAGTGTTGATCATGTGGGGAAATTTGATTTGGTTTTCTCTTTAAAAAAAATGTATCACTTATCTAATTCAGTGCTTAGTAAAAACTTTAGAACACTAATTTGTAAAGGTAAATTCCATTTCTCAGAGCAAAAACAGAACACAGGTAGCCCTAGAGCTTAGCAAAAGCTTTGATATTTGGTAAAATCTGAGAGTCCACCACTTTCTGATCAACTTTGCAGTGATTTGAAATCTGGTATTGTTCTTTCTTCATGTTGAAAATCTCACCATCCTGCTTATATGGAATTCTGATGCTTCTTCTTGAAGTAAGCATCAGTGAGGTGTTTAGGGATTTTCATCTCATGGAGATTAAGTCTTGTGGAGGTAGCATTGATGAGTTTCTGGTATGTTCTGTGCAGAGGAAAGTGATTAAAGTTAAGAGGCCCAGTCACAAGTAGCAAGCCACTGGCCAGCTGCTGCAGAAAGACCATTCTCCTGCCTCTGCGGCATCCAGTGAGGATGGCCAAGATGGTCAGGGGAGTGATGCTAACTCAGTTTCCTCACATGCTTACTGCAGGGATTTCTGCCATGACTCAACAGCTTTTGGGGCACGTCGTCAGTAGGATAGGATCTAGGCATACTTTGAAGCTTAACCACATCATTCTTGTCACCACCAACTGGTTTTGTGCCAGTAGCAAGAACTTTCTCTTTCAGGCCAACCTTTGATGTAGAAGGAGCTGTGTACTTTCTCTTGTACAAATCCTTTCTGTAACACATAACAGATCACAAGTATCTACCAATTCCTCTAACCACACCAGGAATTCAGCTAGATTGAGTTGCTCTTTTTCAGAAGTTAGCCTTCATACAGCCCTTTTTATCAGTGCCAGAGACATCAGCCTTCTCATCTTCAAGTTTCTTCTCTTTAATGTCTGGTTTCTCAGGTTTTATAATTAGATATGCTCCCTTACCCATAAGGATACATTCTCAGAAATGCATTGTTGGATGATTTTGCCATGGTAACAGACAGTACACACACAAAGATGGCTTCAATGTACAGGGACACATACTCTCCTAGGACCATGATAGATACATTATTTACCATACCACTTAAATTAAAATCATTGATTTGCCTAATATACCACAGTGCCTTGTTCCCTGTCTTTTGTAAAGTTAACATGAACAAACGTGAATACTATGAGAAGCTATGATCTCATACCTTGGGATGCCTGAGCATAATAGCTGGATAGGAGCCATGAAACAACTCACTTCCAAGTTCAGAACTCATTTTGATCTAACACAATCTCTACAGATGGTAAAATACGTATTTTCAATGAAACAGACAATGTCTGGCTTCTCATACACATCCACTAGTTCATGGATTTTTTAATGTTGATGAACAAATAAAATATTTCTAAGTGATAGATTAGATCTGTGGTTCTCAGTGTAGGGGAAAACTTATTTCATAAGGGAAATTAAAATTTTCCATCTTTGCATCGGTTGGTAGAGGATATTACTGGCATCTAAGGAAGAGAGGGCAGAATGGCCGCACATCCTATGATGCACAGTCAGTTTCCACGAGGAATCCTTGTCCATATCACCACTGGTGCTCAGGCAAGAGGAGGTTTGAAGCAGATCCAGCCTCATGATTCTCCGGTTACTTATCCATTAGCTATAAATTATTCTGATTAGTAACCTTTGTAACTATTCCAATTCATTTTGTCTAAATGCATAATAAGACCAGTTGATTTGAATAATAATTAAAGTTGGAAAAAATGTTTGCTTCCATTTGCTTTGTTTTGATTACTTGAAATCACTTGATTCAAATTCAGAAAAACATGGGACATTAAAAGGAAAGCTTTTTTCTTTTTTTAAATTGAGGGAGGATATGTCTAACCCCAGTGCTTCTCAAAATTTGATGTACAAAAGAATTAAGTCTGGCTAATCAGAGGTTCTAGTATGAGACCTGATCCAGGCCTAGAGAGCTTATGTTCCTAGGGAGGAATCCTTGATCCAATGCTCAATGGAGCCATTGGGGCAGGTGGCTGATGTGGGGGTTTCTTTTCATTTTTTCTTTCTTGCTCTTTCAATGCAAATGTGTAAGGCAACACCCATTTGATTTTGATGAAAACATGTAAGTAGAGCAAATTGCAGTCCTGTTCTTCAAACCATTTTGTAGCGTGTCACACTGCAATGCAGTCCAAGTCACTGCAGTCTTGGAAGCCCACAGTGGGACTCTAGGAAGGCATTCATCCATGACCTTGCGCCTACATTCCAGTGCCTTTTCTTGTCTAAAATGTGTTACTATTGATTGAATGAGAGATCAGACATTTAGACAACTTCCAGTCTGACATTAACAGAGTTAGCTGGGAGAGAGGCCTCCACATAGTTTCTGCTTATGACTTTTGCAATCAGATTTGCATACCATCGAAGGCGACTCCCAGGGGTGCCTTCGCATTAGAGAGAAGGTGAGACAACAGGGAGGCCAGATCTCCAGCAAGGTTCTACTTACCCTACTTTTCCCTCTCTTGTTGACGTTTGTTTTTCTACTGTACAAATGAAAAACAAGAGTAGGCAATAATAGTGCTTACTCTGGCTGGAAAATTCTAGTCCAAAACAGCAGGCCTGGTTTCGATTACATCTTGTAATCAAGCTGTATACAGTATGACTTGACTTAATGTTTCAGGAAATGTTAATCTGCACATTGGAAAGCTTGATTTTAAAGATTGTACAATCCATTGACTTGGACAAGAAGTCACAGTTCATCACTTTTTTTCCTCAGTATTATGTTACTGCTCAGGAAAGACTCTTTAGGATAATTGGGTAGTTGGTTAATAATTAGGTAATATTCATTTTGTGGGCATAGTGAGGGGAAAGTACTGACACAGAAAAGGAAAGACAACACTGCAAAGCTGCTAAACTGAGCTAGGTCAAAGAAGTTTTGATATGTATCAATTCCAAGTCCATCTACTGTTACCTTTGCACTGTAAGAGATAATAAATTCAATGACTTGGACTTCAGCCTGCTTATGCTTTTTAAGTATTCATGTACTCTGTTATTTATTATAAATACTTTGAGGTCTATATATAAAAGGGGGCCTGGGAGCAATGGTGTAAAAATGAACTCCCGGCATTTTGAAGACCGAGGCAGGAACATTGCAAGTTCAGTCCCTGTCTCAAAAATTAAAAAAAAAAAAAAAAAAAAAATATATATATATATATATATATATATATATATATCTCAGTGAAAAACCCCTGGGTTCAACTTTAGGACAAAATGAAAGAGACAGAGAAAGAGAGAGAGAGACAGAGAGACAGAGACACACAGAGCAATTTTTATAACAAGTATATCTATGTATATATCATATCATCCAATTCACCTGTGTTCTTGTCATCTATCTTGTTTCTGATAACAGAGAAAGGAATTTCTGTTTCTTCTGATCAAGGTCAGAGTTACATCATCACTGTTCCTCACTTCTACACCCAGGAGAAATCACAAAGTAGCTGTGATCTGAGAAGTCAGGAAGCATTCCAGGGTGTTAAGCCACTACACATAGACATATCTCCAGCCATGTGGGAAAACACATACGTGCACACACATTACCAAATAAAATGTATAACCAATAATATAAGCACCCTTTCATTCCATATACTCCACTGTGAAGTTCCTAATTCAGCTAACTAAAGTAATAATCTGAAGCATGTGTCAGATTCCTTCATTAAATCAATCACTTCTTTTACTCTTGTACTCTACATTTTGGGAGAGGCCAGGGCTAGCTACTGTACTAGTGGTGGCTACGTGGATCCAAACTACTAAGTAGTATGGCCTCATAAATTGATATATCCAAAGGATTCAATATTTCAAGCAATAACAGTTGACATAAAATGACTGAAATGACACAATATATAACTGTAAATAATATTGACTTTTAAAATAGCATATTAGAATATGATGTCCTATAAGACTTGACTGACAATTGGTGACAAGACACAATTACCCACTTTTTACTTCTTAGGAGCCATTCATAAACATTCATATCTCATACATCACAGTCTGCTAGACTTTATTTGGTGTTACCTTAATGGGCTCTACAGAAGATAGAAAAAGTTCCTGTTCAAATCACGGAGACCCTAATGAGTGGATGCTCTTTAAATAGTGTTTGCACATTTATCCAGATTTCCCTCTCCTGAAAGAGAGAGTGGTAGTAGTTTTAAGGTCTTATCTGAAAAAGAAATGAAATAATACATCTTATTTTAGAATGCATTTTTGAGAAATTGAAAAAATTATCTTTGATCATCATTGCCTAACTATGAAATCTTTGTTTCTAGTACGAAACTCTACCCAGTAAAATAAGAAACATGTTTAAATATATTTGAGGAAGACATAGTGCTTTTTTTTTTAAATCTGCCATTGTGTAACAGTTTTGTCAAACAAGAGCAAGTGGAGGAGCGGCTGGAGAGAAGTGATGACAGGCCGAGCCCTGAGGGGGGATAGAGGGACAATTTCTGTCTAAAACATTGCTCCTGGCCTGTCCAGTGGGATTTTGTGTGGGATGATACAAGTTTGATGTCTCTGGCTGATCAAATCATTGTTATATTTAAGTGAGGCAATTAACATTCTATAAGTCAGATTTGAAATACAATTTAAATTTCAGATATGGGAGATCTGGTTAGTAGTTTATTTCAAATATTGAAATATATATATATATATATATATATATATATATATATATATATATTGACTGACAATTGGTGACATGACACGATTGCCCACTTTTTACTTCTTAGGAGCCATTCGTAAACATTCATCTCATACATCACAGTCTGCTAGACTTTATTTGGTGTTACCTTAATGGACTCTGCAGAAGGTAGAAAAGGTTCCTGTTCAAATCACGGAGACCCTAAGGAGTGGATGCTCTTTAAATAGTGTTTGCACATTTATCCAGATTTTCCTCTCCAGAAAGAGAGAATGGTAGTAGTTTAAGGTCTCATCTGGAAAAGAAATGAAGTAAAACACATTATTTTAGAATGCATTTTTTGAGAAACTGAAAAAAATTATATATATATATATATATATATATATATATATATATATATACACGCACACACACATATATATATATATGAAGATAGTACTCAGGACCTTTGCACTGAGTTCCATCATTGGTTCCCCCCTTTTTTAATGTATTTAGTAAAGAGTCTAGAGGGTCTACAGGGTCTCACTATGTAGATGAGACTCATAGAGATCTTCCTGTTTTCAGCCTCCCAAGTGCTGGGATTACAGGTGCGTGCCACCACACCCAGTCTCATGCATCTCAGAGCACCTCGGCATGGCTTGAGGTGCTGGGGATCGACCTTAGCCTCTGAGCTCTGCCTAAACAGGCACTTTAGCCTACTGAGCTATTTGGCCAGCACTTTAGCCCCTTTTAATCACAGATGCAAGCCACCAGCACAATCTTTCTGCAGAAATAGAATCTTAGTAAATGCAGCCAATGCTGATGTTATCTCTCTTGTCCAGAAAGCCAGTGGACAAGAAGAAGCCAATAGGATTCAATGTTTCAAACAATAGTATTTTGCATAAAGTGACTGAAATGACACAACATACAACTATGAAGTCATAAAATCTGTTTCTATACTAGCACATTAGAATATAGTAACCCGTATGAGTTGACACCGTGTGTGTGTGTGTGTGTGTGTGTGTAAGCCATTTCTTCTCAATCCTCCTCACACCAAAATGGTGCAAGAATTTTTGTTTTAGTCTTTATTTTTAATTCATTCTTTATCTACAAAATGACCAAGGAATCATGCCATATGCAATTCTATGCAGAGTGAATCCGATGGATTTGCGCACAGACACCCTCTGAGAGGGGGACTATCCACTTAATAGCAAGTGTGGCAGTCAGTTGAAGTTGTAGTTATCTTTCAGAAAGTTCTAAGCTGAACTTTTGGTACTCTCACAGATACAAATTATTATATTCTTCTATATGCACATTTTGCTTTCTCCTCTCTCACAAATTCCTTTGAGACGAACAAACGATCCATATGCTGAAAAGGTAAATGGGTTGTGCACATCAATGATAAGTGCATTTGTTAATTTACTATAGGATGGCAACATAAAATGAGGGTTTCCATTTGTATGGGAAACATTGTGATTTTTTAATATGAGGGGACATTTTTGAAATAGAATTTTTTATTCAAAGTATAATGGCTGATATATAAAACTAACCATTTCCAGCTTTTTCCCTTCCTTCTGACCCTACACCCTTGCAAATTTTATCTTTACCTTAAAATCAGCATGTAATCACGTGGCCTCTTTGCCTGATGATCTTAGCTGAATTTAAATAAATGTATCGCTAAAATGCATGCAAGCCAACCTCTGTGGAGTAGCATCTAAGCAGTCTTTTATTCAAGTTAACTCTGCTACTCAAAAAAATTAGTGAAACAAATTATTGCCCTTGGAAAATTACACACATTTTGTTTAATTGTGTATAAATGAACCTAGAGGGAGCATAATTCTGTAATTTTCAAGCCAGGAATGGAGGTGAACAGTTTTCTAGGCATTTGACTAATACAGTACTTATGAGAGTGGTGTGCATTATCCCCACAATTAGGGAGCCGTAATGCAGGGCTGATCCCAGGGAGCATTTTATTACTTGGTGTGTTGGAAACTTTTCTTTAAATCTAATAAAATTTCTAAATGTGGACTACATCTCCTGATGTATGTCAAGTAAGCCATCCAAAGAATAAGAAATAAGAAAGTACTACTTTAAGTTGAACCTTAAAAGAGAGGTAAACTTAGCTGCAATTTATCATCAATCACTCTAAGTGACATGTACATCTTTTCAAGTGAAGATATCTTACCCTTACCGCATGGCCCCAGCTGGGCTAGTCAATCTGAAACTATGTAGGCTCTATCAAATCTACACACATAGTAGGAGCTGAATAAATGGTTGACTGGAACATGAAATCTGTCCTTTAAAGATATAATAAGATTTTATTTCTCTATCCAGTTTTATAAAATGTCATTCTAAGTGGTTCAGGCTGATCTATGAGCCTGAAGACAATTTGTAACACAGCCTCTTTTACTTTTAGATCCTCTACCTGTGGTGGAGCCTACAGATTTTTGTAAAACCCTTACAGGAAAGACCACCAGGATACAGATTGGACCCTTAGATAATATAAAAATGTAAACTCAAAGATTCACGGTAAGAGGGGTCGACTTGATAGCTCAGCAGAATAAAGCACCTCCTTAAGCAGAGTACAGCAGCCAGGGTTGGATCCCCCGTGTGCCACGCAGGGAAGGGTGACTGAGACTGGGAGTGGTGGCACACGCCTGGAACCCCAGCTCTTTGTGAGGCTGAAAACAGGAGAATCACTAAGAGTCTGATCTACATAGTGAGACCGTGTAGACCCTGTAAACCCTATCCTAAATACAGGGAGAAGGAGAAGAAAAAAAGATTCATGGTAAGGAAAGTTGGTCTTTGTAGGTAAGCGCCTAGAAATGCTGTACTTTGTCTGACTATAATATTCAAAAAGAGTGCATCTGCCTGTTACGTTGAGACTCCCTGGGGGTATCAAGAAACAGAAGCCTAGAGCAGTCAGGTGACAGTACAGCCAAGACCCGTCGGTTATAAGAAACAGGAATGAGCTGAGGAACTGTGCTGAGGCGTCGGGCCACCTCCCAGCCCAGGAGGCCGCCTCCAGCAGTCTGAGCACAGCAGAGCCTGGGCGCCCCCATGCAGCCCCATGAGGCCAGCTCTGCGAAGCCTTGCTGGGCACCCTGGTGGGACCGGACTGGGACAGGCAGGCAGACAGCCCTGTGCTGGGTGCCCAAGTGGAGCGCGGGGGGGCGAAGAGCGGCCTCCAGGCAGTCAGCAATGCTGTAGCCGCCCTGGGGAGAGCAGAGGACCAACTAGAAGCAGTGGGGAAAAGGGAGGGCGCAGCAGGGCAGGGCGACACCACAGGCTGGTGGGACAGGCGAGTTTCTCTGTGTGACCCTGTCCCCCACCCTACGCCCCCAGAATGCCTTCGGCTTGCAGGTGCCTTTCTTCTTCTTCGCAGCCATCTGCCTGGTGAGCCTGGTGTTCACAGGCTGCTGTGTGCCGGAGACCAAGGGCCGCTCGCTGGAGCAGATCGAGTCCTACTTCCGCACAGGGAGGAGGTCCTTCCTGCGCTAGGCAGAAGCTGGTAGGACGTGCACAGTGGCACCCCACAACCAGATACTGGCCCAAGGCCCTGCTGCCCATGCGTGCTGAGACCGCCAAGGAGGAGGTGGCATGGGTCACAGGAGGGCACGCATGGGACCCAGGGACAAGACCCTGCTGGGCTACCTCAGGCCTGGCTCCTGACTCACGTTCAAGGGACTATGCCCAAGAGCGAGAAGAGGGCCAGATGACAAGATGGCCAAACGCAGGGACACTGTCCCATTGCCCTGTTCTGATCACGTGGCCGCCACCGGGAGCAGCACAGACTTCAGAGGCCAGGGCTCAGCAGCGTGCAGGTCACTCAGCTCCAGTGTGCAAACTGTTCACAGTATTTATCAAAACAAAGAAACTGGACCTGCACCCCCAGAGAGGAAGTCATGGGTCTACTCCAGAGGAAACCCTCCCCAGCAGTAACCCAGGTCAGCAGGGCCTGCTGCCCTTGGGCCCACACGTGCCCAGAGAAGGGCATTGGGCCTGCCCAGCTCTGCTCTTCCCGACTATGACCACCAGCAAGTGACTCCTGTGAGCAGTGTGGGCTGGGCACCCGTCAAAACTGTCTCGTTGATATTGGTACTTCAATAAAACAAAAATTAAAAAAGAAAAAAAAAAAAAGAAAGAAAAAGAAACAGAAGCCTCACACAGCTGGAAACAAGGAAAAGCATAAGCAAAGGATGAAGGTGACTGCCTGGAAACATTATCGGGTGGTGAAAGTGGGAAAACAAGCCATCTCCCACGGGAGGGCGCTTCAGCCAACTGGAGCGCTGCAGAGTTCCGCCAGCCTCTTTGACGGACGTGACTGTGGCAAGTGTCGTCTGACTTAGTGCTTTCACAAGTGAGAAGACTGTGAGCTACCCAAAGACCTCAGCTAATGAAACAAAATGTAAAAATAAAATAATGGCATAAATATAGAATAATCAACGATGTTGTTTGCTTGGCTTCCTAATTGAGAGCTGCCTGTAAGCAGCTTCAAATGACATAGAATAAAATATCCTGAGCAACCCGTGTGATCATGTCTCCGGTGGTCTTCAGGGGGAAACAAGAAAGAGAAGATGAGATCAGTCAGCACTGGGTGTAGTAGCGACTATTGTCTACTGTACGACAGGCCCAAGTGTCAACTCCAGAATTTGTGCTAGAATCGTACATGGCGACTGTCATAGCAAAATATTTCTAGAGGGGCACACATGAAGAGCCCAGTCAGCTGTCCTGAAATAAAGCTCTCAACAGGCAGAGAGAATATGAATGGTGAAGGGGAGAAAGCAAGCAGTTGTGCTATTGCATATGAAATTTCTACAAAGGCAAAGGGGTTTCTTAGACTATAAATTGATGGGTTTCATTATTGAGACTTATAATTCTAAGCTACGCACTATCTGGAGACTCTCCGTATCCATGTGTACAATGGATGAAGAACAAGTAATGCTGTGCCTTTTGTCCTTTTGTATAGGCTCTCTTCCACTATTTCATCTCCACATGCCTTTAGCACATTTATTTAGATATGATGAGGTCAACAGATCCAATGACTGTCATGAGAAAAAAAAAGTTGGCTACTCACAGACCCCATGAGAACAGACCTCGTAAGGGGGCGCATTGAGAAGCACTAGAACATAAGGGAGATGGGAACGCAGGCAGAAGCCTTCAAGGTGTCCTACATAGGAAGGGAGGGGGGCACAAAGCAGGCCAGAAAATAATTAGCCAAACAGTATCTGTGGGCCTTGGTATGTAGGGACGTTCTCTGGCCCTGGGGTGATCAGAGCAGGGCATTAGTAACCCTGAGAGTGAGTCTGCTAAGGGCTGGACTTGGAGGGCTTGGAGTGTGGGCTCACGGGCTAGTTTGCAAATGAAAGCTCACAGGTGACGTTTTGCTATATGAGAATTAAATCACCCTTCTTCCAGGGTTAGCAAGGCTCCAAAACTTCAACAAAAGGACAGAATAAAGAAACTTTTTTTGCCTTTACAAGATATTGACATTTAATTTTCCAAACAATATTAGCACAAAAATTTTCTTTCTTTTTAAAGGAAAGGTTTTATTTATGTATTTATTTATATGGCATTTTTATGAAAGAGAATTAAAAAACACACACAATGCAATACCACGCTAGGCAGCCAAGCTATTGAAGTTACTAAAGGGTTTGAAGGAAGGAGCAGGATAGAAAGAGTTTATTTTCAGAATTGTACTTAATAAGGGTATGAATTTCTAGGTTATAATGTCCTTGAGCCTATTTTTCTAATCTACAAAGAAAAGAGTGAATCTATTTCCAGGGTTGTTACACAGGTTAGACAAACATAATTAGAGACGTATAATTTAGGTAGGCAAATAAATTCCTGTGTGTGGCACACAGTAGCTGCTTAATTCCATTTATATGTTTCCTTTCTTGAAGATAAAGAAATTTGCCTTAATTGGGAACTTTAATTCCAAAAAGCCAGATTGCAGAGGGGTTAGATCTACAGGGCTAGAGATCACAGCAATAACAACAGGCTATTCTACAGGTATTGCCACCTAACAGTGAGCTGGGGCAGGCTGGGAAAAATGACAAAAATACTTAGCCTTAGAAACATTTGGTCACTGAAAGTTTTGTAATCAGCTATATAAACTATTAAGAATAAACTGCCATTCCATTTGTTTTGTAAGAATTTTAGAATCATGAAATAGCCACCTGGATAAGAAATCTAACGAATAATGAACTTGTGCTATAACAATAAAATTGACTCCAAGCTTACTTTCTCATCTGTCCTCATCAATCTATGCAAGAATATGCGCATAGAGGTATGCGCTCTAATGTTTTTGCCTACATTTAAATGCAAATTCTAATGAATATTAGCGTGTAGAACGATAAGTGCCTGCACTAGCAGATATCACTTCAAATATTCTCAACACATCTCTTACTATAACCAGTGCTTCAGGGACAAGTGCTGCCCAGCTTTGCCCACCTTTGTCTGGGTGGCCTCAGGACCTTACTTCAGCCATGTAGCTCTTGCCTCCTGCCCAGAGGTTTCTCTGATTTTGCAACATGAAGGTATTCTGTAAATTCATCCTAGTCTCACACTTGTACAGTAGAATGAATAAAGGACTGAAGGTTTCCACCTTGAAGCCAACCACATGGCTTAGAAAAGATGCATCAGTGCATCCTCCTATTGGGTTCAGAGTAGACAGTTCAGAGGCATGTTTCAGAGGGCATCTCAGAGGACCCTGCGGACACAAAGCTGGCTACCCAACTTCAAGACCACTTTCTGGTATCACCAGCCTTCCCTCCCTGTGTTACACTCCTAACTTTCCTTCCTGCTTTTAGAGGTTTCTCCCAGGTAGACTACAAATCCAATCCTTTCTCTATTATGGGGAAGAGGGAACAAGTGCTCAGAAAATAGAGTCCAATAGACAAAATGCTGGTGCTGGACTGAAATGTTTGTGGGGATCCAAGGCAGGCAGACGGTGAGTGCTGACTGCGTGGGGCAAGCAGCGGCAGCAAATTTGCCAAGACCCACATCTGGGGCAGATTTGAATGACAGCAAGAGGAAGGGAATGCAGCGCAAGGGGCAGTGGCAATCACACCCTCTAGTGATCCAGAAGCACAGCTGGCTTCCATGTCATTGACTGCTTGCCTAATTTCTGCTTTATTGATGTTTTTCACTTTATTTCATTTACTCATTCTTTATCAAAGTTGGGTTTTTTTTTTTTTGTGAGAGTTAATTTTGTATCTTCTGTTCTGTCCTTTCTAATAAATTTATAAACCTAGGAAGCCTTTAAGTTGGTTTGAATCATATTCCAAGGAATTCAGTACCATTTTCTTTTCATTCAGTTTGAAGTATTTTATAATTTTCTTTTTTATTTTTTCTCTGACCCAGTGGTTATGCAGACATGTAGAGTATTTAATTTAGGAAAGAGCAGTGGCCTTCCTGGGTTTTTTAGTGTCCTATATGTTTTATCTATCCACATGCCTATCCATTTCTTTGCTAAGAACCGAACACAGGGCCTCATGCGTACTGAACGTGCTTTCCACCAGTGAGCTTAACCCTTAGCCCTTATATATTTCAAATTGGATTTCACTGTGTTCCAAGCACATGGTTTATAACAGCAATCCTTTACAAGATGTGCCTTATGGAACACAGTCACCTTCAATGAACATAGTACGCACACTGGGAAATACATGCATTCAGCATTTGCCATGCATAGTGACATACTGGCAGCTGCAGAGGCAGGGTGGTTGAAAGGGTTCATGTTTTCCATGTTTTTTTAGGTTTTCAACATTTTATCTGTTCTTTTTTCTGTGAACTGTTTAGCAAGAGGTGTTAAGCTCTATGACTATAACTGCAGAATTATCTCCTTATTCCTTTGGCTTTGTCCCATTTTGTGCATTATTGTATTTCCCTGATGAATTGGCCCTTTTATCATTGAAATATTCTTCCTTATCTCTTCTAATATGTTTTATCTTGAAGTCTACCTATGAAATATGTATGAAATATGCCTATTGCAATGTTTTTGTAAGTGTTCTAGTATTTTACTTCCGTTTTTTTCTTGTCTTTCACTTAAGAAATGTGTGCTTTTTCTTTTTTATATTTGACCTCTACTAGAAAGGAAACAGTAAGTTTCCCATTGAACTTATAGCCATGACTTACCATCTTCTCTTGTAGCAAAGAAATTGCTGTATTGCTGGGAAAACTCATTCCAATACTAACCTCATATCCTGAAAATTAGTGAAGGAAATAACTAACACCACAGGATTCACTCAGATGTCCTTTAGTGCTTCTGTGCCTGGTGACCAAGGTAAATGAATAATTGGCAGCAACTCTGGTCCAACAAAAGCAAGATGATCTTTGGCCATTCAGAAATGAAGGGCTAGGTCTCCCTATCAGTCAAGCCTTTAAGTACTGGTGGATGGTGAAGAAGTTTTAGAGTGGCCAGTGAGGCATGGAACAATGTCTCTCAATTATTTCCACAAAAGCAGGTGAAATGAAAACTAAAACTCATTCCATGAATCCTTTTAAAAATCATTCTTAAAGAAATCACAGCTGGCCACCCTTCTGAATGGTGTTTACTTCTAAATAGGTTAGATTTAGTAGAAAGTCAGAATGAGCAAACAGGAAGGGGTTAGGATCTATGCTGGATCCTCCTGGGTACCACTCCCCACCCTTCTCTCCTACTCTTCAGAGTCCCTTCTCAGTGGATATCCTGTATATGAGTCTTTAATTTAGGATTTTTTTTCTTCAGGTGAAGACTGAGTTGGTGGTACAAAACAAGTCGTTGGTTCATAAGTGTTATTTCACTTATTTCCCCTTGATAACTTTATGTGTTATGTGGCCTTTATAGAAAAGATTCTGAAACTTGGTACATTCCCCAAAATTTCTTGCTTTGGCTGAAGTAAAGTTTTGCTATGAAGACACCATGTTCCTTTATGCTTCTCAAGTATAGCTGCATTATCATTAATCAATTATTCCATCCATTCTCGATTCATCAGTAATTGCCTATAAGTGGTAGACATTCTCCTAGGAATGGTAATATAAAAATTAACAAGACTAGGATGACTTTTGTCTTCTCAGAACTTATATTCTCTCAGCCAAGGATTGACAACATGAAATTAGCATGTCAGAGCAGGACATGGACAGTGTCAGATGCTGCAGATTGGTTTGCCAAATGTTTATTATGACAAGTGTCTCCTCCTATTCTATAAAAGCTAAAAAGTAATTTATTTTGTAGTCTCACTTCAGGAAACCACTGGAATTCAGGTATTTCAGGCTAACGGACTAGCTCTAATAATTCAAGATTTTATATGCAGTTAAACAGAAGATCCAAAGCTCTACCCAGGAACAACATCCAGAAAGGAGTGTTTGTTTTGCTTCCACAGGCTTCTGGAGTCTCCTTCTGCCCTCTATACGCATTTCGTTCTTCCTATTCAAAACGAGAGGGGTCAAGGAAAACTGGTTCTGACACCTGATTGGTACTTTGGAGCTGTAGCCCATCCTTTTTACAGATCAGGCCTACTCATGTGGCCAAGCAGTAAACACCATCCTCGGAAGCACTGGAGAAGGTCACACTGTCATCTGGCCTCAACTCTTAGGGATGCATTGCTCACATTTTATGCTTTAGTGTGTTTCAGGATGCCCTGTTTCCTTCCTGCCAATCAGCTCTTTCACAATCTTAGATGTGGCTCAAACCCCAGAAGATTAGCTTAGATGCCTGTGTGTCCTGCTTGTGCTGTGCTATGAGCCGCCTTCCAGTTGAGTTTGGACTTCGTGAGCCTTCCATCACCCTGGGATCTGACAGGACGGAGCTTCCCCCCACAGCCATTGTCAAAGGCTGTGGAAATTTCCACTCAGTCACACCATGGAGTTAATTTGCCTTCATACCCTGTCAGTCCCGACTGATCACCCAATGCCGTCTCAGTTGTGACGTGGATCCACAAATGACAGCTCCTCTGGGGCTGCCATTGCATCAACTTCATCCACTTCTAAGGGACTTTGGGAAATTGGTCCTAGTCTTAGCGCAGCCACTTGTGTCTAGAATGATCAATCGCATATTATTTAAAATAAAGAAGCAAGTGTTCAAGTCATGTCTTCCTCACATTAGCTTGGTGACAACTCAGTGGTCTGAAATATTTCTTAGGTAATAAGATGTTCAGTGATGTTTGGTTTTCTGGGAGAGATGAAAACTGGGAAAAACAGGAGAGAAGAGGCAAAACGTTCTTAAGAAGCTTTCAATGAATGATCTATGTTTGATAACCACCAGTTAATACTGATGAATCTTTTCCCACACATTCTATTAATTAATTACCTAAGCACCAAGAACATAATCATATTCATCTTTTAAAAGGTAAGAGGTAGGTTGTGGTGGTGCTGGGTGGCGTGTGGACGTGTAGTTAGTGGTGCGCATGCTGTAGTTCTCACTACATCGCCAGGATGAGTCTGGTTTGTGTTTGTTCACGGAGATCTCTCTCATCTCCCTGGGCTGTGGGAAATCCAGCTGAAGCGACTGAGTCCGAGACGGAGAAAACTTTAGAAACCATTCCTTTGGAGTGGAAAAAGAGAGAAAAGGAACAGTGTAAGCTCTTTATTGGTGGCTTAAGTTTTGAAACCACAGAAGAAAGTCTGAGGAACTACTATGAGCAATGGGGAAAACAGACGGACTGTGTGGTTATGAGGGATCCTGCAAGCGAAAGGTCAAGAGGATTCGGTTTTGTAACTTTCTCATCCATGGCTGAGGTTGATGCTGCCATGGCTGCAAGACCTCATTCAATTGATGGGAGAGGAGTTGAGCCAAAACGTGCTGCAGCACAGAGGGGTCTGGCAAGCCAGGGGCTCACGGAGATGTGAAGAAACTGTTGGTGGAATTAAAGAAGGTCCTGAGGAGCATCACCTTAGAGATTACTTTAAAGATATGGAAAAATTGATACCATTGAGATAATTACTGGTAGGCAGTCTGGGAAAAAAAGAGGCTTTGGCTTTGTTACTTTCGATGACCATGATCCAGTGGATAAAATTGTGTTGCAAAAATACCACACCATTAATGGTCATAATGCAGAAGTAAGAAAGGCCTTGTCTAGACAAGAAATGCAGGTAGCCCAAAGTTCAAGGAGTGGAGGAGGTGGGAACTGTGGTTTTGGGGACTCACATGGGGGCAGTGGGACTTCTGGACCAGGACCAGGAAGTAACTTTGTTTTTTTTTTTTTTTTGAGACAGGGTCTCACTATGCAGTTCGGGCTGGCCTTAAACTCACTTTGTAGCTCAGGCTGGTCTCGAACTCACAACAATCCTTCTGCCTCAGCCTCCCGAGTGCTGGGATTACAGGCCTGCGCCACCACGCCCAGCTCAGGAAGTAACTTTGGAGGAGGATCCGATGAATGTGGAAGTGGACACGGATTTGGCAATGGCTGTAATGGGTATGGATGAGGACCTGGAGGTGGCAGTTTTGGAGGTAGCCCTGGTTATGGAGGAGGAAGAGGAGGCTGTGGTGGTGGAGAGCGTGGATATGGAAAGCAGGGTGTGGGCTCTGGAGGCGGTTGTGACAATTATGGAGGAGGAAATTATGGAAGTGGAAATTACAATGATTTTGGAAATTATAAACAGCAGCCTTCTAGCTATGGTCCACTGAAAAATGGAAACTTTGGTGGTAGCAGGAACATGGGGGACCATATGGTGGAGGAAATTATGGCCCAGGAGGCAGTGGAGGAAGTGGGGGTTATGGTGGAAGGAGCTGATACTGAGCTTCCTCCAATTTGCCATGGGCTTCACTGTATAAATAGGAGAGGAGGAGAGCCCAGAGGTAACAGAACAGCTTCAGGTTATGGAAATAACAATGTTAAGGAAACTCTTATCTCAGTCATGCACGAATATACAGTGATACGGCAGAAGACACCCGAGCAGATGCAGAGAGCCATTTGAATGGCCTGGATTATTTAATAACATTACCTTACTGTGGAGGAAGGATTGTAAAAATGCCTTTGAGACAGTTTCTTAGCTTTTTAATTGTTGTTTCTTTCTAGTGGTCTTTGTAAGAGTGTAGAAGCATTCATCCTTTGGTAACATTAAATTTGTAAGTTTCAGGTGACATGTGAAACCTTTTTTAAGATTTTTCTCAAAGTTTTGAAAAGCTATTAGCCAGGATCAGGGTGTAATAAGACATAACGTTTTGCCCTTAAAAAAAAAACAAATTAAGTACGTGTGTAGAGTTAAGAAGCTGTTGTACATTTATGATTTAGTAAAATAATTCTAAAGGAAAAAAAATAAAAAGTAAGAGGTAGTAGAAAAACTGTACGACTGGCCTAAGACCTTGTAGCAGTTGTGCTGCTGATAGCACAACTCAGAGATAGTGAGTTCTTAGTTCTCAGACATAGAGATTCTTCTTAGTGAAAGAATTTTTGACAAAAGGTGTCAGTAGTACGAGGATTCCAAGGCTCCCATTGGCGTGCTCTCAGGCCCGCTTGTTCTGCTGGCAGCCTGGAGCTCATGCTGAGGCTTTAACCTTGATTCTTATGTGCTCTGGAAGGAAATGAATCTTCACATGATCAGCTTCTCAGAACCGTGACTTCGAATTTTGGAGATGCTCATTAGAATAATGTTTCCACACCAATTTTAGAATGCTATTCATGCAATCATTTTGTGCAATAATGGGCCCGGGAGATGGCTCAGTGGAATAAATGCTTCCCTGGCAAGTGCAAGGGCTTGAGTTCAATCCCCGGTTCTGCAAAAAAAAAAAAAAAATGCCTTTCAAGGTTTGTGCAATAATGAAGGCAAAAAGCAGATAATAAAATTATAAAACCTATTTTTTCCATTTATGGTTTTGAAAATATTATTTCTTTATAATCTCCTCTACTCAGGCAGGGGCATGGAAACAGATACATACACCTCCGAGATCTCCAAAGTTGAGTGACTGAACTTTGGATGGTTCTCTTTTATCATCTTTTTGGATACGCAAACAGCACTCTTAGAAACACAATTTAATTTTTAAAATTATTTTCCATGCTTATTGATATATAACTGACAAAGTATATTCATAGTATAAAGGTGATTAATATACATGCATTGCAAAATGGTTATTCCAGGCAATCACCATTACCATGCTTAGTTGTTATTGTGTATGTGTATCTGTCTACACACATGACCTCATTCTCTTTGCAAATTTCCAATTAACAATATAGTTTTGTTCATTATATTCACTGTGTTGTAAATTAGATCTTCACAGCTTTCTCCTTCTACAAGGGATCGTATTCTTCGATCCACATCCTTCATTCCCTGTCCTCACGCTTTTGGTGATTCTGCTATAGGTTTAACTTATTTGTTTGGTCTGGTTTAGGGGATTTTCTTACTTTTTTTCTTGGTACTGAGGATCTAAGTTGAAATCAGGCACTTGCCAGGTAGGGACCTAGGCCGCTGAGCTATATCCCAAGCCCTTTTTGTTTGTTTGTTTTTATTTTTAGATTTCATATTAAGCCAACATTGATATGCTTCTTGAACTGGCTCTAAAAACATTTGTCATTACCTCCCTGCTGTTGCAGAGCTGAGTCCCAGAACTTGCTGAAGTCTCTGTGGGAGCCACTGTGCATATAAAGATTGCAGCCCCCTCGACAGTGTTGAAGCAAAGACACTGAGGCCAGAAAGCGAGTCAGAACCCACAGCTTTCTACATGAGACAACTGCCTTAAGTCTGTATGCTATAAATTCCCCTTTGACTTAAAATGAATTCATACTTCTATTTTTAAATAATAATAAATTTACAAAAGCAAGTCAATTCTGAAAGACCACGTTCTAGCTGAAGTTCTAATACATACTTCAGTATAAGTGGATTATCATAGAGGATGAATTCAGCTATTCTAGTTCTTCATTCCAATTATGGAAAATGGTTTGTGGAATAGGAACCAAATATTTGTACAGAACAAATAATTAGTTTGTAGAAAATTAGATGCAAAATGGATCTTCTTGTCTAAACAAGTGTTCTGTAAATTCTTGAATACCAAAGAATTTTTTTTATATTTCACACATGTCATCTATGTACTGCATTTTATAATTATTAATGATCATATAACATGAAAGGGATAATGTGATCATGCTACTGCTAAAAATAATCATGATGATGTCAATGCCTATTTATTAGATACTATGAATAGGTAGTGGATTACTAATTACACATAATTTATATGAATTATCTCTGATGTTCCTAACATTCTGGCTGATAACACTCAGGCACAGAGAACTTAAGGATTTGCCCAGTGACAACCACTGGAAGTGAAAGAACTGGATTCCAATGTTGTCTTTGCCTGTGTCCCTAAACAAGACTTACAAGGGCTCAAATATTAAATATACTTTAATAAACAACAATAAAATAATTAAAATTAATTTACTTTTCATACTTATATTCCTCATGTAAGCTTAATGTGACTAAACCATATGCTTCTGGATGAATCACCAAATTTATAGGAAAGCACTTGGCATTTGTAGAGCATTCAATTACATCACCCTTATAAAAGATGACATAGTATAATTTGAGACATATTTTTCATGTTAAAAGCAGACAAAGTTTTAAGTTAAAATAAGATCACTCACTAATTATAAGTCAGAAAGTACCTGCAACTTTTCTGATGTCACTCTATAAGTTTTATTGTGTTGTAATGACGAGCACAGCAAAGGAGATGTACAGTGGGTTTTTCATGACTTGATTGGAATTTTCCCTGTGAAGACAACTTTGGGTTTGTTGTACATCTTCCATTTGTACATTATATCATGCTTGTGAAAATATGCCAGTTACAGAAGTACAAAGTCCTCATTCCTCTGCCTGTGGAAGGTAACATAAAAAAAAAAAAAAAAAATCACATCCGCACCAGAGAGCAAAGTGTTTGCTTTGCAAATGAGGAAAGAGGCTTGATGGAGTCAAGGATGCAATGAGAAAACTAGGTGCCGGGTTGTCTGATTCTAGATTACTCTCCCTTTGGAAACACTTTTGTTGTATCTAAAATTGTCAGCTTCCATCTGTGTCAAGTGATCCTCTGCATCTAAGGGAATGGTCCTAAAGTGCTGCCCATAGCCATTTGGCTAAATTGTGGTTTGTGGAACATGGAAGCTGTGGAGAAATGGTCATACAAAACACAGACACCACATCCCGGACACTGCCATCTCTATATCCCTTATTTTTTTAATAAAAATAAATAACATCATGTCCTTAAAATGTTTCATGAACAGGTACACATTAGGTGTGTTAGTTTTTTTTCTCTCATTGTTGAGACAAAATGTGCAATCCCTGAAATTAAGAGAGGAAAGGTCTATTTAGCCCATAGCTTGTAGAGTTTTCAGTCCCTAATCGGCTGGCTCAAAGGCAGATGACACATGCAAACAGCAAAAGTAGTGATAACAAAAGAGGGGAAGCAGGCCACCTTCCTTCCCTTCTGTGGCATGCAGACTACCTGCCCTAGGGCCAGTGTAGCACTCACACCTCCAATTCCAGCCCTAGGCAGTGAATCAATCACAAACTCTAGATTCAACTACCTCCCAGAAGCCCAGCCCTAGTGATCACATGAGGCTTTGGGAGGGCATCCAGACATAACCCATAATACTAGGAGACGAATTTGAGGCTTGTCTTTATATTAATAAATACCTTTTAAAAATTACTGAAGTTTGCTCAGTGCCACAGCACCTGCCTGGCAGGCACAAGGTCCTGAGTTCTATTCCCAGTGCCAAAAAAAAAAAAAAAAAAGAAAAGAAAAAAAGAAAAAAATAGATTGTATTCCTATGAACGTGTTTGTTTTTAAAATGTTAATGTTTTATTGGAAACTTTTTTTGCCAAAACATGTTATAATTATGTATTCAACTTCAACTATTGCCCCATTAACAAATATTTTCACATTACTATTAATTTGGGGATTCTACTAGATGGAACTTCTTTCAATTTTTAGAGTTTAATATAAAGTATTATAACTGATATTTTCAAAGACTGCATAAATGAGCAAATTAAATATTTTGGCAAAATAATTCTTTAGTTTTGATTCAAGCACTTAAAATTTTATATAATTCTTCAGTTCAAAGATTTCCATTCAAAGCCAATTGGACTGTATAACATGAAATTATGTATAAAAGACTGCCTGGTATGAAATATTCCAGTAAGGTCATATTAAAGCTTGAATTTGAGATTGTAATTCTACATATTCAAATCAAAGTTGAACCCACTTGAAATATATATTGACGGTGATCAGTTATGCAAGGGATATGCTTGTCATCCATTGCACCAAGGGATACGCTTGTCATCCATTGCACCAAGGGATACGCTTGTCATCCATTGCACCAAGGGATACGCTTGTCATCCATTGCACCAAGGGATACGCTTGTCATCCATTGCACCAAGTCCAGTGTGGCTTTGATGGAAAGGCTCATAAAGTTGGTATCAAGCAGGATGATAAGGGGGGCCCAGCTGTGTACTATTCCGGAAGAATAAGTAGAAAAGTCTTTGGGCACTTCTCCTTCCTTTAGAGCATTGGGATCTCTTTTTTCCTTCATTTTCTGGGTCTCAATCCATCCTTTTCGTTGAGTCTTTCATCTCGGAGGCTGAGCACTCACTTCCTGCTCTCACATTTTCTTGCTTCCTTCTGCTTCCCCACATCCACGCACTGTCCTGCTTCTTCCCCCTAGGACCCTCAGCCACTGTTGTGCGACTTCTAGATTCACTCCAAGTTTTCTGTACAATCCAAAATAAAATGCTGTGCACACACCATTTGATGCAGAGGCCTGGTCCCTTGCAGCATACCAATTATGCTTAAGTACGAGGGAATTCTAGGGCATAAACATACCAACATGGCATTTTCAACATCTAATTTTATTACTTACACTATTACATTTTGAGCTGTTTTAACCTTCTATCAATACAGAAAGCTAAATTAGAAAAATACAGTGCTTTCAAAATTAAAAACATTGTTGAGAAAATATTATTAAAGAACAGAAAAACACTGAAGGAAGTCTAATGTCTTAATGTTTGCAACCTGAGACTACAGCTAGGAACTCTAACTTGCTATTCAAATTGAATAGGAAGCATTGTTTCTAAAGTTACATAAATATTTATTTTCTCCACATTGGTAAAACATTCAGAACGTTTTTTTAAAAATGGACCCTAAATTTCTAATTTTACATTATTCACTTGGTAGCAAATCCTATGCTGCATTAGGGGTGAAAGTCTTCACTTCCTGGAAGAAAGAAGCAGCTTCAATGAACAGACATGTGGCTGAGCTCTTGCTTGTGGACCTGACTGCCCATCAAGCCTGCCTCACTCCTGAGCCAGTGTAACAAGTGATGGGATACAGATCTGCCTCCCAGACAAGGAGATGCACATCAAGCCCTGCACACAGTAGAGTGCAAGATCCAGCCTCAGGTCGCCAGTACTCCGAAACAGCCATGGGAGTCATCTTACTTACTTCTGTCCTGTTACATGGAAAAAGATAAATTTCTATGGTTAATTCACTGTGGAATATTCCTTAAGGCAAGCAAACATCTTTGATAATGCATAGTAACTGTGCTACAAACTACCTTAACCTCCTATTCAGTTTTTTAAATTTTTGAACTTATGTTTCCTTTGATAAGGCCTTTGAACAGAATTAGAACTAGTTAAGAGAGCAATAATAATTATGCATTGTTTTGTGAGGTTTGGTATGAAGTTTTATAGTAAATATAAATCTAGAATAATTTGAATAAAAGCATGCTTAATTTTTCAGTTAATTTTAAACTGAAAATGTTTCAGTTTAAAATGTAAGTTAGGCAGATTAAGCCTGGAAAAAGCACTATGGTAAACTGTTGAATACCAATTTATTTTAAACTCCCACAAAATGAGTAAAAATGGAAAACAATTTCAAATAGCTTGAAAACTATATGAAGTCATGAATCAGATTTTATGTGAATACTCATATCCACAACTATACAGATGACACAAGGATACACATTCCAATTCCTCTTCAAATATCTTGTTCACTTCATAATAAGAAATGATAATAAATGTTCTACATTCTGCTGCACATTCGTAAGATTAAAAAATTACAAAAATTATTTATTTGGGCCTTCCAAGAAATGGAAGGCTCTGAAACTACCTGTAGTGATAGGCATTTATTTGGATGCACTCAAATATATATTAAAAAATCTGCACTTGAAATTAAATTGAGGCATAGGTTGAAATGTTATCTATTTATAACGTTGTCCCGTACCTTATGTTAGGTGAAGAAATGTGAACTTCGGCTAGTGGGCCCAGACGGCTCGATCACGCCTGGAGTACTTCCTTCAACTCACTAGTTGACAGTTTCATTAAAATTTAAAAAAGGAATTAGTTTATTATAAGACTCCGTGAGCACATAGTTTCCTTACTATTTCTAGTTTCCCTGGCTAGTAATTTTCTATATTTCTATACTTTGGATGGAGTACTAGGTGTACAAAATAGCTTCTGAAAAATCATATGTTACATAAAAACATTCTGTTCTTGTTCCCATGGCAAGGCTGCTCTATCCTTGGGCTCTGTACACTGCGAGTCTATAAAATAACCAATATTGGTTAATTTTCTGATGAAAATTAGTAGTTCTCAGGGTGGCACTGTAACCCAGTAGTAGAACTCCTGCCTCATGCTTGCTGGTTTTGTGTACCATTCTCTGCACAGTGAAAGTAAAATTTAAACAAAATAGGAATTTTTTTAGTTTTGCTTTTGTTTTTTTGCATGCTGAAGATAGAATTAAGTGCTGTGCTTGCTATCACCGAACTATGTCTCCATCCCTTTGTTAATTTTTTTCTTTTTCAGATAGAATCTCACTATGTTGCCCAAGCTGGGCTTGAATTGAATTTCACACTTTAATTTTTTTGTTTTGTTTTATTTTATTTATTTGTTTTGGAACCAGGGATTGAACTCAGGCAACCTTGTGCTTTTCAGGCAAGAACTTATTCCACTGAACTATCTCCCCAGCCCTGGCACTTTTAAATCTAGTAGATAGAATATATTTTGATATATGTTTAGTTTTTTCTTTTCTTTTTTTTTTTATGTGCCGTTGTGTGTGTGTGCAGGTTCTGACTATTCAGCTTGAACTCATGTGTTCTTCCTGTTTTCAGCCTCCCCAGCTCCAGGATTATAGGTGCATACCACCATGCTCGGACTTGATATATGTTTAGAATACTCAGATTTGCATTTCTCATACCTAGAAATCATCGCAAAAATTTTAATGTTGTGAATATTCCTTAAATTAACAATTAGTCCTTATACGTAAATTAATTAATTTTACAATATTTCAATACCCTTCAAACAAGTCCATTGTCTATAAATCAGCATGGTAATTATCATGTCAAAATGCAGCCTCAGCAGTGAAATGGCATTAATAGAGGGTGATGTAAAGGGCGAACAAATAAGCAGACCAGCGTGCAGACTGCAGTCTTAGGAAGGGGATCTACCCAAGGAGTAGGCAGCAGGGCCCCAGTGGGGTGGACCCAGTGGAGCTCAGCAGAGATCCTCCCTGTTTGCTCCATGCAAATCCTGGCTGAATCTTCTTCACGCCTTACCTCTCTCCCTCCTCAAATCCCTGTCTTACACACACAACACATATGCACAGGTACACACACACACACACTTTCTAAGTTCCAGTTACATGTGAGCTTCAACATTAAGCATTGGAGTGTTGAAAACAGGGAACACTACTTCCAACGATTTAACACGAGAAGATGATAAATGACAGATACTACAAAACAAAGGTGTGCATGATATTCTCTTGTCTCAGTTTCCTTGGATCCGTGACATCACCAGAAAGCTCTTACACAGCAGTACTTGATTTTTTCACCTGTCATAACTAATCATATTACCACTTATTTACTGGGTGCTTATGTTGTGTACAGCACTAATGTTATATATAACAATGTTAGTAGTTGCTATTCCTTCCTTCCTTCCTTCCTTCCTTCCTTCCTTCCTTCCTTCCTTCCTTCCTTCCTTCCTTCCTTCCTTTCTTT
Source organism: Ctenomys sociabilis (assembly GCA_004027165.1). Classification (NCBI taxonomy): domain Eukaryota; kingdom Metazoa; phylum Chordata; class Mammalia; order Rodentia; family Ctenomyidae; genus Ctenomys; species Ctenomys sociabilis. Next base: position 108,040 of record PVKA01000764.1, on the reverse strand, counting down.
CTTTCTTTCTTTCTTTCTTTCTTTCTTTCTTTCTTTCTTTCTTCCAAGTACTGGAGATCGAACTCAAGATCTCATACTTGCCAGGCAGGTGCTCAGGCCACTGAACTAAACGCAGAGTCCCCAGTGTTACAAGGTTAGAAGATACTCGGTCTTCTACAACTCTGCAGACCAGGTAACTAAGGCACACAGGAGTGATGGAAATTACTCAGTATCAGCAGGAAGGAAGTGGGTTGGAAAGAATTTGAATTCAGGCAGGCTGGTGCAGGGTTTCCTCTGCTAGTCACTGCCCTGTTCTCTACCACCTCACTCTTTCACTTAAGTCAGAAAACCTATGGCTCATCACTTGTTTTCCAATGGTATTGACTTTGAGTGCTGATGTTCCATAGCTCTAAACTAAATGCCATGGGTGTAAAAGAATATCTTCAGTTGTCAGAGTAATTAAGCAGCATTTGCATATTTTCCCTTACATTAATTCTATTAAAGAAAAAAGTTGGTCTGAAGCCTTCCTATCTAAACATTTGAGACACAAGTTATAGCAATCCTAAGCTCTAACCATTATCGTAAATTGATCATTTTTCTCTTTTTCATCTCACACTGATGAATATTGGGCTCCCAGCTCAGCCAGAATAGGTTGAGCCAAGTAGAGAAGGCATCAGGTACCACAGAGACTCGCTCCCAACCTCACCTGCAGCGTCCTGTGTCTCTGTGATTGATGACTGTGGTGTGAGAGCCGGCTTCGCATGCCAGCCTGCGGGGTGCCTCGTGCCTAATCTGGTCAGGGATCCTCTCATTTCATACCCCCTGCTTTGTTTCACTCTTCTCTGTTATTCTATGCTTCTTTCTGTGCTATGTTTTCTAATTCCTAATGAGTCTCTCAAAATGGGAAATTGACCGATGCAGTTTTGGAAGGTGTACTGCATGCAGTGACAATGCGGGCCCATTTTCACCACCAAATGGTAGATTAAAGGGGCTGAGGAGGCTAGTTAAAGAATCAGTAGATACATGGGATACTACATAATGCACTACTTTTTCTTCATGCAAATTTGAGCTCTCCAGATATAAACTAGTGCAACATCAACAATTAGTGCTCAACCCAGTCAAATAGCTCAGTGGATTAAAGTGCCTGCAAGTGGGCTCAGGGGCCAGAGGTTTGATCCCCAGGCCTGCCATGCTGGCCACATCCCCGGGGTGCACTGAGATGTAAATTGAGACTGAGTATGGTGGCATGTGCCTCTAATCCCAGTTCTTGGGAGGCTGAATCACTACCAGTCAGATATAATAGTAAGACCTTGAACACTCTGTAGTCCCTTCCCTAAAAAATACAAAAAGAAAGAAAAAACACCAAAACAACCAATCAGTGCGATAGAAACCATCGATTCTGGGTGATAGTGATATGAGGATATAAATTCATTGCTGCTAATTCCTGTCATCCTGATGTTAATGTTGATATTACAAGAAGTTGAACATGGGTGGGGCAAGTGGATAGGGAACCATCTGTACATTCCTCTCATCTTTTTCTGTACCTAAGACAGAAAAAAAAATGAAATATGCATTTTTTTCAAAAGATGAAGAAGAAAAATCTTTTTTCTAAATACTCTCATTCAACACAGAATACTTCTATGATCTGAGGTGTGAGGATTTTCCCCCACACCAAACAATTCTCTGACAACAATTTGGTACAATTTAACTTGAGTTGGTATAGTCCATTTGCAAGAAGATCCCATAGATATTATGGTTAAAGAGATCTATCAACTTGTTTGGATTATTAAATACCTAGCCAGCTAGTGAAGCGGTTTCAGGTGATCTAGATGGGTCATGAAGTAGTGACCTTGGATAACTTAACTGGTCATTAGCCACTTTTTCTCCAGCTATGTTACCCTGATCTACTTCCCAGCTCCCACAAATTAAGTAGGTTTGTTTCTTCACCTTCTACATTCTGATGTTCCTGCTTTGGATCCAGCCCATCTTGGACTGAATCTTTGAATCTGTGAGCCAAATGACTCCCTCCTCCTTTAAGCTGTATGCACTGGGTTTGTGTTCTAGTGACAAAATCACTGGCTACTGCACCAAGTTAAAGCCTACGTTCTATACCGTGGCTGCCCTCCTAACTCAACCACAATGTGAAGATTCCAAGCTACCAGCAGTTTGCTACCAATCAAAGTTCCCATGACCCCTCATCTTGGGCTCATGTTTGTTACAAAGGGTGGGAGAATTCAGAGAAGATCTTTGCTCACATTTATTATAAAAGGCTCCAACTCAAGATATACAAAAGGAAGAGAGCCATGGGGCCAGGTCTGAGGTCACATGCCTGGAGCTTCCATACCATCCTATAGCTCTCTGCCCCCGGGCTCAGAAGCATGGGCCCTCTTCCATCCCTTCCTTTGGGATTTTCAAGAAAGATCTCATTATACCACTATGACTATTTAAAAACCTGAGAGAACTTTCCACTGACTACCAAGAGGACTATTCTCCTTCCTGGTGGGACTAAATCTGACACTTTCAAAAATCTATTCCCTAACTTAAACTGAAGCATGACTGATAGTTCTGAATAACAAAGGAACTTCTTTTTATCATTGTTCTTAATATCCAGGAAATGCTAAAGACTTTAAAGCCTCTGTGTGAGAAATGGTAAGAAAAGAAAACACAGAATTCTTAGCATAGGTCTAAAGAAACTAGAAACTATGGCGGGGATCTACCGCTACTTATATTGCTGTATTGCTGAGCTTTGTCAACAGAAGCAGTGAAGACATTTGGATTTAATAATGATACACACATTTGGTAAAATGGTTGTAGGTCTTCTAACATGGAAAAATCAGCACTAGATGAACACATACACTATTTATAATTCTAGCATTCCCTTAGACTATTCTTCGAGTAAAGAGATACTTTAAAGAAAGTCAAATTTCAAACAAATATGTGGAAGAAAAAAATAAAAGTCTCATTTAATGCCTGGAGGAAAGTCTAGAGGTAAAAGATATGCTGAACATGTGGCTAAAGAAACCAAAAACAAGCAAAAAAGAATTTTTTTTTTTAATTTAGGACAGGGTCTATAGGATTTCAGGGTCTCACTGCGCAGATCAAACTCAGAATGATCCTCCTGTTTACAGTCTCCCAAGTGCTGGGATTACAGGGGTGCACCATCACTCCCAATCTCAATCTCCCCCTCAACATGCCCCAGGGGCTGTGCTGGCACAACAGGCCTGAGGTACGAACTCCCAGCCTGTGTGTCGGCCTAAGAAGGTACTTTAATCCCCTGAGCTATTTGGCCTGATCTAAAAAAGAAAATTTAAATCACATTTATTTTTAGGCCTTCCAGAGCATTTATAGTAATTAGGGACTGGCTCAAAAGGCAAACACTAATTCACTCAGAATGAATGTAACGGCACACATGCTGCAAGGATTCACACAGATACAAATGCGCTCACAATGGACAAATCTGGAAAAATAAGTGAGAAGAGAAATGAATGACCATGAACAAAATTCAGTAGATCTGGATATTAAGGAACTCATGGTAATGTGATGCAGTTCTAAGTTCAAATATAATACAATGCATTATATGTTATGTATTAATTTAAAATTACATTAATCTAATTTAGTAATATATATATATATATATATATATATATATATATATATATAAGTACATGGAGAAAATAATTATAAAAGTGTTTTTAAAATGGTCTACATTTCCACATAATGCAAGGGTCAAAATAAAATCAAAAAGAAAACTTAACAACACCTAAAACTGAATAATATAAACAGATCCCTCTAAAAATATAAGGGATACCGTTCATTATAACTGATGTGGAAGTCATAATTACATATATTACTGTATGGTACATCATTTGAGAAAGACTAACATCATTTATTTTTCAAAAGTAAAACCAGAAAAACAAGACAAAAAAGAGTAAATCTAAAATAAACAGATGGACGACCAGATCAGAAGGAAAATCCACATTAGAAAGAATCAATGTACCCTAAAGTTGCTTCTGTAAATAGACCTTTATTTTTATAGAGCAACTCATTAGACAAACCTGCAATCAAGAGAAGAAGAGAGACAGAACAAGTACGTAATTAAGAGCATTAAATGTTAAAAGGCTTTGCAAGATGGAAGATAGATACCATGGGCATGCAATATTAATAGAATGAACTTGATAGAAATAATTTGAAGTTTAGATCTCTTTAAAAATGTAACTTTATCCTGGGCCAAGGATATAGCTCAGCAGCACAGCACCTGCCTGGCCAGCATGAAGTCATGAGTTCAATTGCCAGTATACAATAAATAAAAATAAAAATAAAATAAGATAACTTACAAAACTATCTAAAGAAAAGATGCAAACCATGGAGGGACTAGTTGTCACATATTAACTTAGTCGTAGAACATACACATTTTCTATACTGGCTCATTCTATCACTTTTGAGGGGCAGTAGACTCCAACAGACCACAAATTTCCATACAGAATAAATACTTCATAGCTCTTTTCATAAAAATTAATAGCTTTAAGATCAAAACTATATAAGGACAATGTAGAAAAAACTACTAGAGGCCAGGTTCTTTGTTAATAAACACATGCCCATATCGATTAAAAATTCTCAGGCTGAATTCCCCAGTTAAACGTGAACACAAAGACACCAGACCATTTTTGTTTTTCATAGCAATTCAATAATATATTTACATTAGAAAACTATAATCATACCTCATCATATTAATAGGTAAAGAGTTTAAGAGGTAATAGGTAAAGAGCAACTGCTCTTCTTAAAAATATGAAAATTCATTCAATAAAATTCAAATCCCCATTTATGATATAAAACATTTACAGACCTAAGGATAGAAGAATTTCTACCATTCTTATTTCTTGACAGCAAGAATTAACATAGATACTCTTAAGGAGGTAGCCCGGCATGCTTGTGGCACATCAACAGTGCCACGTAGTACAATTCACTTCATTTGAGCAGGATGAAAGCCATGTGGTATTGACGGAGTTAAAGATGTGGCACTCAGGAAAACATGCTGCCTTAGCGTACTGGTCATTTCGTAGTGAAATCACCCGACGAATGGTAACTGCAGGAAGGATCATTTGCCTCAGTTTTCCTACATGAACAAATTCTTGATGACTTTTTGGGGTCCTGCTTACATACAAAGGTTTAAAAATAACTGACTCCTGGAGTCTGGTGATTGGGGCTACAAGGAACTTGAATAAACAAATTCTGAAGTAGCCCACAGTTTTCAGGGACTTCCACCCCTGCCATGTATCTCCTAAAAATATCCCTAGAATCGCCCACCTGGTCCAAGTATCCATTTCTCCTGTTGTTCTTTCACATATTTATTGATCATTTTCTAAAATGTTTATATACATTGGATGCTGGTCTTCAGATTTCATTCTCTTGTGAAGCTCTCTATGTACATATCAGATGAACAAAACCTATTGCTTCTATGAGCTAGCTCAGGGATTAACGGGGTTTCAAGGTCCAGCCAAAGAACCCACCCACACAAGAGCTAAGTTGAGATGAGTGGATCTTGCCTTCTCTACTTATAAGTGCGAGGAAGAGGCTGGAAAGGAGCTGTCACAGCTATTTGGGGGTAACATAATTTTCTGCTCAGAAAATATGAGAAGACTCTGGGAACCCATAATAGCCCTTTTTATTTTTAATCATCTACATACAAACTTCCAATATTTATGTGTTCACTCAAACTTTTCAAAAGAACTATTGATGCAACAGGGACTTCCATTTTCCAATCTCTCACCTTCCAATATATTTGAAAATGCAGTCCTCCTAAAATCACTAATCCCCTTGTGTTTAGGCCTTGCTAGCACCTAATGTTAGCATCACCCCTTTGAAGCACTCTCCTCTTCGTATGTACTATCCCTTTTGCCTCCTAATCACTTTTTCTCCCTGTCTGATTGCTTGTCCTTCTATCACTTCTATGTTCTTTCCTAAGGGATGCCAAGCCCAGGGATTGAAGCATAAGTTTGATGACAAAATTCAAGATTTAGGTATCATAACTTTCATGAGGTTTATAAATAAAATGGTTTTCAAAAAGATCATTTGATTTGAGTCGAAATTTCAGAAATAAATAAAGATGTGAGTAAAGATAAAATAGCAAGACACTGGAAAAAATAGAAAACTTAGAAGCAGAATCACATGTGAATGCAAAAGATCATTTAAGAAAGTTTCCATTACAAAACAGTACAGAAGGGGCTGGCCAAATAGCTCAGCAGATTAAAGTGCCTGCAAGCAGGCACAGGGGCTGGGGCTTCAATCCCTGGGCTTGCCATGCCAGCCCTGTCCCAAGGTTAGGATATGAGATGGCAATGAGACTGTGTGTGGTGGCACGCACCTATAATCCTAGCACTTGGGAGGCTGTAAACAGGTGGATCAATACAAGACCCATCTAGTGGTGAGACCTCAAACACCCTGTAGACTCTTCCCTAAAATTAAAAAAAAAAAAAAAAAAATCCATAGGAAACTGATGGAACATTCAACAGATATCACCTCATACATTCTCTTTTTTTTTTTTTTTTTTTTTTTTTTGGTGGGACTGGGGATTGAACTCAGGCCTTTGTGCTTGCCAGGGAAGCAGTTATTCTACTGAGCCATCTCCTGCCCACCTCATATATTGTTGAGAACAGGTCAGGTAATAACATGTAGGACATAGTTACTAAAATAGACTGTGTCTACAAGATAAAATGACATGTGTCAACAATGGCTTAGTGTGAGATATATGAACATGAGCTTATCTCAAAAAATTTTCCAAAATTCAATAAATTGTACATAATAAACTATAATAAAATCTAAAGTTTAAGTTGGAAAATTCACTACATGCATGTAGGCATTTCAAAGAAGCCTACAGGTATAGGAAAAGTGTAAGGCAAAGCATGAGAGTGGATGACATTTAAATACACAAAAATATGGTGTCCTATTAGGCTTAGACTGGAAAAGAATGCAAAAGCAATGTACCTATTTACATATGGTATACTGAACTCTTAAATTAGGAATATAGTTTCATATTATTCTTTAATGATCATTGCAGCTCTAAAGCATGTAAAGGTCTTCAAAATATCTTAAATGAACACTAGAGGAAATAAAAATGCCCATTACTGAACTTAAGTATGAGAGCTAGTGCATTTGTTAAAACTATCTAGTAGGGGCCAGGGAGATGGCCCAGTAGAAAAAGTGTTTCCCTGGCAAGTGCAGGGGCCTGAGTTCAATCCTCAGTTCCAAAAAAAAAAAAAAAAAAAAAAAAAACTGTTTAGTAAAACATCAATGAAATGAGAGGAAACTGTTGAAGGAAGGTAGACTGCAAAAATCTGGAAACCTAGATTCAAAATTTAACTGTTCCTAAGAAACTTTGAGATTAAGACATATTGTTCCTTGACTGGAGTTAAGTTTACTGCCTTTTTGGAAATCAGGTAAGTGTTATGGGAGTTGTGATCCAGAAGTGGACAGTAAATGAGGTTTGAGCATGCTTTTGTCCCAGTAACACATATTTCTACATATTTTGTGCACACTGTTTGTGTGCGAGGTGTTACAACTGAGGCAAGACAGGCCTACACTCAATAGTATTCTCTAGTCTGCTAAGGGGAAATTTGGAACTTGGTTCACAAGCCATGTGCTCTTGTTCCTTATTTTAGTTATTCAGGAAGTCAAAGCATGATAAATCAAATGGTGATATGAGTTATCAATATGTTTTTTCAGATAGTAAGTTTCAGTCCTACTATGAAAGCTTTAAAACTACCATTAAAACTATGAAAGAAATCATAGTCACAACATTTTGTTCACCTCCTCTGACAAGAAGATTGACTTTAAGACCATTTCCTCTCACTTCTGTAGGGCCATCTATTCTTTGTGTTTTTTAGTTGCTCTTGTATGCCTCAGAAGCAGTCAGAAATGGGACCCCTTACTCTGTCACATCCCCAAGGCTGGGCACACTGTGGAAAGAGAATTACCCTCTCTGTGGCTCCCTCAACTTGATCCCCACCTGTTGGACAGTCTGTGCCTGTGATCTGTTACTCCACTAAAGGATTTAAGTAGGAAATCGCTGGAGTGTCAGCGGAGCTAAACCTTAGTTTCACATGGGGGACTTCCCTCTCCTTGATAACACAGGCAGATGGATTTCTTAGAGCTGCACAACACTCTATTAAAACACATTTTTCTCATAACAGGCTACTGGGGCCCACAAAAACTCCGTGGAAGAAAAACATCGCCCCCCAAAAATCAACACTGTCTCACCTCAGCGTGCCTGTAATTAAGACATAGTTCTTTCGACTTACCCTCACGAAGAAACAGTAGATCATATAAACACAGGTACAGGTAATGAAATGTGAGGCAAACTTTTTGAATGAGCAACACATTTTGCCTCAAGAACAGAGTGACTCTTAGGCCACAGGTGTTTTGGTAATTGCACCACACTAGGAATATATCACGGTTAACAGGCCTTGTACTCACATTTCCACCTCGGTGGAAATGAGCGGTCTGATCTCAGTACCTGGGTCCGAGTATCGGTATGCGTGAGTCTGTGCTGCTTAATAAGGCTTGGCACGCTGCGCCAGGCCTGTGACTCTCACTGCTCGTTCTCTGCTATTGATTAGCCGTGGGATGCAGGTAAATCACTTGGCCTTAGCGTGTCTGCATTTCCTCATGTAAAACAGCTCAGTAGTCCTGAAGAGTTTTCCAGACCTTGTATGAGATGAAAAATTTTAATTCTCTCCCAGCCAAATGAAAATAAAACACATGAATATCGATTCTAGATGCAAGAAAAAATGTGTATTTTGTTGAGATTTGAATCACCATTTTGACCGAAAGGAAGTAAACGATGAGAGTATAAAAGAGTTTATTCTAATGCTAATGCCCTGATTAAATTCCAAAACTTTCCACTTTCTTTGTTTTACTAAAAGTCAAATGTCAACAAGCAAGAGCACAGCCTTACATATCACAATTCTATCATGCTGCATTTTGTGTTTACAAGATATAATTCTGCTTTATTAAATGCTTTAAAACTTATTTTTATAAAATAAAAAAGAAAAGTTTGTACAATTAAAATATAAGCTCTAAGTGAAGAAAAAGCAAAGAAATATACAAACATATATTGGTAAAATGTAATATATTTGAATTCAACTTTTTTGGCATGTTTTGTGAACATACAGACTCCACACAAGAAAAAGTAAACATGTATCACAGAAAAAGGAAAGAGATTAAAAGACAGGTGGAAACAGGACAGAGGGAAGGAAGGGGAAGAAGATTTTTAAAAAGGAATGAAATTGTGGTATGCCCATGTACCAACTTCTTACAAGATTGTAAGAATTATACACCACTCACACATGCTGATAAACTAAAATAAAAACTGGTCATATAATTCTTGCTATTAATCAAAGAAATGACAACATTTTAACCAGCAAACTGTATTGCCAGTAGGGAGTAGGAAAAGTTATCGAGAGCAATAGTTCCTGAGAGCAGGGAGGGAACTGGAAAGAGGGTTGCCAAACGATTGCATTAGGATTGTGCCTGGGGTCCATCACTCTATTCTGTCCTTATACAGAAACATTAAAGATGGTATCACTTTCATTTATAACGCAATTAAGTGAATAATATATTTAAGGTAGATTGAAAGCTGACCCCACCTTTTTCTCCCTTCCTAGATCTCTGCCACCTGCTGTCCCAGTCTAAAAGTCTTCATCTGTTTTAACTCCAACTTCCTCATGGGCTTGTCCAGGACACAAGATTCAGCAAGCACAAGACATGCAGAGGACAGGAACATACTTGAGTGTCTGTCATTGCCATCGGGACACTGTCTGGGACTTTGGGAGATGAAAGGCTCAGCAAGATGAATCAAGCCCTGGACCAACAAATGCGCATGGCCGAGCTGTCTGGGCAACCAGCCCACCTGGGCAGGCTTAGCATTGCATGCCACTGAGGTGTGGCATGGTTTATTTTTCAGTGAGAACAACGTAATAGATATTTGGGCCTATCTGCTGCATTCTCTTTCTGTAATCACAAACACGGGATATAACTTTAGAATTTGTAAAAGTAGCTTAAACATATTCATACTTCTCTTTATGACCAAAATTAGCCATAATTCGAGTAGTTTTCCAGATCAAATAAACCAACAATCACCAAATAATATCTTGAGAAACTCCGACTCAATGTGTAACAGTTGTGTTTTTCTATTTCCTTTGAAAATGCTACCTTCCAAAGAGCTGGTGGATACAGCTGTTTTTATTACAGGCTGAGGCCTACTTTAAGGAGGTTGGCATAGACCTAGGACTGTATATTAAGGAGTTGATGCAGAGAGGACCACTAAAGAGTCCCCAGCATGCACACTTACAGCTCATATTCTTTGGCACATGTGCGAGACTTGGTGGGACTTTGGTCAAAGGCAGGGACTTGGACAAAATATCTGCTTACGTTCCACCTTTCGTGTGCCATCCCACGCAGGAAGTGTAACAAATGGAATGACAGCTTGCTTCTCAGAGACAACGTATCTGTTTAAAGGGGTATGCTGGGGCAGATAGTGCTTCTGTTTTTAATCCTACTATGGGACCTATGGAAATATTGAACTATTTATTCAATGCATTATAGTTAATAAATTTGTTAATATTTACAGGCCATTTACCCATGGGATCAAAAGACTTTAGGGCCCACCCTGAGATCCTTAGAGAGGAAGATATACACGGTTTTGATGCCAACTATTTGCTACATTTGGTTGAAAATCACTGAACAGATGACTACTATGACCCTTATGCTTTGGGTTTTGTAAAAGGGCACTTCCTTAAAATTAATGGGCATGTACAATTTAGAGAAAAACTTGGAATGTTCAACTTCTGTCAAATGACCAAAAGACTCTTTGACAAATTGTTTAACCTTTTAAACTGTAGATTTCATTAGAATATTGGGAGATTTAAAATAAACAGGTCTCAAAATTTCTCATTTTTGGTAAGTGGTATATTGAGACTGGGCGTGATGGCACATACCTGTCATCCCAGTACCTAGGAGGCTATGAACAGGAGAATCACTAAGAGTATGATCTAGTAATGAGACCCTGAACACCCTATAGACCCTTCCCTAAAATACACACACACACACACACACACACACACACACAAGCTAATTTTTGAGGAATAACATGAATATCACTTTCTATGCTCTTGAAGATGTGTATTTATTTCAGTTCACTTGAATTCATAAGTGTAGTTAATGGTACTTAGTTACCATTTCAGAATGGATTTGCTTTAAAATATGCTACATAGACAAGGCATGTCTCAACATCCTTCCTATTAATGAACATACTTTTTTTTTTAATTTGTATTTATTTCATATAGGGTCTCACTGCACAGCTTAGCCTCCTACTAATCCTCCTGGCTCAGCCTCCCCAGTGCTGGGACTACAGTTGTGTGTCACCACGTTTGCTTGGGGGTCAGCATGGCACACCTGGTACTTGCAGGCCAGCACAACATGCAGTGCTGCAGAACGAACTGAGGTCCTCGCGCTTGCCACCCAGGCACTTTGACCACCAAGCTATCTCCCCAGCCTAATGAATGTATATTGATGGTTTAAAAATGCTGCCCCATAGAGATCAGGGAGAACATAAATAAAAATTTTGTTATTACAAAATTTTTGTGATGGCAGTAAATTTTCAGAAGGGCAAAAGATGCAGAGTTTTAAAACATTAGGAATCAATATTTATTAATATATTATGAGTTTTGTTCTATGCTTTAATATTACTAAACTTTCTTATTAATCATCTAAGTTGTTCACAAAACTCATTTTGGAACATTGAAAACAAGGAAATTCTGATGTCAGACTTGTTCTTGAGCCAATAAATGCAATAAGAGAAAGGGTCAGCAAGTTCTTAAGAGATACTACAGAAAAGTCAGTTATTTAAAAAGTATCAAGCAAGTAACATGTCTTGTTATATAGGTCTTGCTTTATCTTGGTCTTAACCATCCAGCAGAAAAGTATAAAAACAAGATATAAAAAGTAAAGCCATATTAATATGCTGAGCTGTAAAGGTGTCAAGCCAACAACTTCTGACATTGCCCATCCTCCAGATAAGCCACTATTATGGACTACTGGAATGGACTACTTGCATTATTTTGCTGAATTCACTTACCTACAATGTTTGAGTGGCAATGGAATACCCATCTCTGACAACACTAAACAAAAAAGGGGGATATAAATGAAGGACCGTTTTGTATCTGTATATACAAAGTAGTTAGGATAGATATACAGATACTTTCTTTTAATTCAATGAAAAGAAATATTTGAACTAATAGTGTTTGGACAGGATATCATGTCTGCATCTTGTACCATGAGTAACTACTACAAAGTCAACATTATGCAATACATTAATTATTATTATTATTGTTCTATTAATCTGTTTTGAAACTGTCTCATTGCTATTTGTTTCTCAATAAAATTAATAAAAATATCAAAACTCAAAAATAAATAAATAAAATTAATGTTACCTTTTAACATTTCTATGTTTGCTGAAACAGGTAGAGTCTTAGAATTTTTAAAATTTACTCCCAAATTCAACTGCATATGACTCACAAGTTTTTCCTACATTCAATTATGTGCTAAATGCTTTTGTGACATGAGTGCTTTTGTTAAAAACTCAGATTTCCATGTTGGCTTATAATCTCCCTAGTAGTCTTCAGGCATCTGCTGTGACCTTGACTTTCCATTCTGACCACTGTAGGACTGAATGAACACTTAGGAAAATGCTCCATTCTCTAAAATTCGATTATTAAAGCACACAAGCAGAGCGAATTTTGTTCCAAGCTCTTTACTAGGAAGCAGGAAAATTGTGAATAATAATAATAATATCCCTCATCCTTAAGAACATCAAACTCATTTATTTATTTATTTATTTATTTATTTGCTCACTATTTTTTCTTCCTTGAACTTACCTTTGTGAGACAAAACAATGGGGGTAAAAAATTCCCAAGTCAACATGATGCATTAGGATGCACACAGTCTTTTGCTGACTCATTGTACAGGATTTCCTTCTGTTATTTAGCATAATTTAGAGTAATGAATTCAGTCTTAGCCAGTGTGATATAAAGAGGACAGAAGGAGTCCAGACTGACGGAGTATCTGCAAATTCTCCTTTCCTGCAAAAGAGACAGAAGCAGCAGTCACGCAGCTTTCCTCCATTCCTGCTTGGAACACAGCCACCATGACTGCAGATACAGCAACTCTATTGTGAGCAGAAGGATGAAAACCATGAGTGAACAATAGTATCTATCAGTGCCAGGAAGGGTCTGGGTCTCTAAGAAGTCCCCAAGTAGCCCCGTGCTATTGCCTGACCACATTTAGACTTCTTGTGATGGATGTGAAAAAGATTCTGCTTTTGTCAGAACAATCCTTAGATTTCCCATCAGTAACTCTCTGTTTTTCTTGGTTTCTGTTTCTTTGCCCCTATAGAAGTAATAGGAACAAAAGGACCTTTTGATTGAATACCAGAAAATAAGAAGAAAGAATTAAGGTGAGGAAAAGTGCTATAGAGCTTTGCCTCCATCATGTATCAAATAGTGATAGAACTGTGAAGTCCTAAAAGTCAGCTGTTTTAGCAATTTGACCAGGCCATCCTATTTTAAAACAATATAAATAAATAAATTTTAAAAATATGATTTTCCTAATTAAGTCAGATTCAAACTTCCTTCAATACTCCAATGTAGTATTGTTCCTAATATCAACAACAAAGAGTGAGTTCTCTCTGGGCCATTCTCTTTTTCCCTTGCCAGCACTTCCCTGGTCACTATGAAAAGGAAGAGTAATGACAGAAGTAAAATGTGCCTTCATACAACACTCTGGGCAACTACACGAGAATTTCACACATGGTACTGGTTGTATCTTTAAAATGTCTGTGTCAAGTTTCCTTTGAGTAATTAGATAATTTCATATGTAGAAACCTGCTCCTAACTTGTTTATTGAATATTGTAAACCTTAATGGAGTGCTATTACCATGTCTTAAGGAGGAGCAAGTACATTTTGGTAAAGCTGATCTTTTGGACCCAGAAGGTCCTTGGCTCAAATTCCACCAAGGAATGCTTGTGCTGTGGTGCTTCACATGTTATTGATTAACATGCTCTAATTGTCTTTCTAAAAACTGATCTTATGGGTGACCCAAAGGCCTTTTCTTATTTTTCTAGTAACATAAGGGGAAGAGGAGTGGAAAAGATATGTGAGGTGGGGGATGACTTGCAGGCCTTCTCTGTGTCAGTAAAGCAGCACCCTGGAGAGGATTTCTCCCCCTCATCATCTGCAAGAACCTGACATTTTCAAATCTCATGGCCTGGAAAAATTATTTTTTAATTTCTTTTAGTGCTTAGATGCTTTTTTCTTTATTTCATTTTTTTCCTTTACATATAAATATCCTAAAGTTGCAACTGGGTACAAATGTTTACAGACATGTTCTTTCAATATTAAAAAGAAAAGAAGGAAGTGATAGATGTTCTTTGAATATTGAAAAAAAAAGAAGAAAGGAAGGGAAAGAAAGAAAGAAAGAAAGAAAGAAAGAAAGAAAGAAAGAAAGAAAGAAAGGAAGGAAGGAAGGAAGGAAGGAAGGAAGGAAGAAATTATTACCATGAATAAATTTTAAAATAAGCTTACAAATGTAATTCTTTTTAGCACGTATTTACCAAATAGCCAAAATAAGTTTGTTTTGAAAAGTCCTCTTATTTATGGTAAGTTTCCATTAAGTTATTTTAATAATCCTCACTGTGGTTGTACGTGTGTGTGGAAACAATTATCATGTTAACACATGATTCATGGAATACACATTTGCAAGTACCCTCAATACTAATATGTTATTTCTTCCGTATGAAAGTTGGCATTCCAGACTATGTGCTTAGAAATATATAAAAGAAGTAATAAGAAAAACATGTGTTCTGGCACTTTGCTTTGCATAACAATTCATTAAGGAATAAGAAATATAACCAAGCATGGTCAGTCTGGCTGGTGTTAAATATTATTTGGGGTGTAACAATCAACCGCAGGAGTAAATGCTGAGCTAATTAGATTGGCAGTTTTAGTGTTTGCAAGATAGATAGATATGTAGTGGGAAAAACACTTATTGTTAATGTTTCCAATTAATGTAACTTCACAGAGGATCTGTACAAGTCCCAGCACAGCACCTTTATGAAGCTGCATGTGTGCTTACTACGAAACCAAAGATAGGCAAAGCAGTGTCGGCTTTCATGAACAAGTTCTATAGTGCCTTGTAGGGGCACTTTTCCAGCTTTCATTTTCTGCAGTTAGCCCTTCTCTTCCTATCCCTCTCTTCCTCTCTTCCTCTTCCTCTTTCCCTCTCCTCCTCCTCTCTGTCCCTCACTGTCTCTTTCTGTCTCTCTCCCCCACCCTGCTTCTTCTCTTCTTCCATCACTTACACCCCACCCCTCCCTTTCTAGTCGCTTACCCCCTCTTTTTAGTTACATCAGAAAAGCCTAGTTATACCAGCCTATCTGTTACACCATCTAGATTTCAATATTTAAGAAGAAATGCTGACTCATGAAGTACATAAACAGCATTACATTCTTTAATGTCTTTGGTTGTTGCAGGGTCTCATTACACAGATCAGGCCAGTGGTGACCCTCCTGCTTTCAGCCTCCCCAGCGCTGGGATTACAGGCGCCACTACGCCCTCACTCTGGCCAGCGCAGCCTGCCCCTGGGGTGCGTCTGGCAAAGCACGTGGTGCTGGGGCAGAACTGCGGTCCCTGCATTTGCCTGAGCCTAAGCAGGAGCTCTCAGCCTGCTGAGCCATCTTGCTGGCCCCCAACATTACACTTTTTTAAAAAAAGAATACAAAATGGTAATAGAAAAAAAAGCATTAGAAATGATACAAAATTTCACTAACAAAGTAGCAGCCAGCATTATTCTTTTTGTATCAAAGTGAAGTTGTATTTTGCTTTGATGAATATGTCCATGAAGAACAAGAATATAAAACTGTCCGTACAGGAAGGATAGTTAAATAAAAATGCAATTTTATGATCTAAATTGGTTTCAATTTGTGAGTTTGGCCTCCTTGGTTTCTTCTGTTTGTTTCTATTCTTATCACTTCTTTATGGCTAGAATCCTTGAAGCCGAAGAAAAAATTGAGCACAAATTCCAAGAGTTCCACATTGTTTCGTAGATAGGAAAGTGGGCATTTAAGTGTTTTCTGTAGGTAAGCAGTAAAACTGGAAAGAAGTTGAATACAATTTTAAATGCAGGTATGGATGCGTAAGGATTCAGCACTGCACAGCAAGCGGGGGGACGGGAAGTTGTGCCCTCCCTGTGCCTGCAGCCCCAACCAAACTCTGTACAGGGTTTGGTTATCATCAAGCCACATGCTTTCACTTTACTTAGCCTGGGCTCTAGCAAGCATGTATTCACAGTCCCTGTCACCATAGGGACCCTTATTTCTATTTCCCAACATGCTGACCACTTTGACTTTTAATTTTCATTTTGCTGTCTAGTAGTGCCGAGGACGTGGAGCTGCTGCTCTTGTCATGCAAGTGCTGGAATCTTTCAGAAGGCAACACGCTGAATCCCATAACCACATACCACATGTCTCCCTGTCAGTTTCAAGGAACAAACAACAACAGAAGAGAATGGAACTAGCTAGAAGAAGCAGTTGTTTCAGGACCAGGAGAAGCATTCTGGAAGAAGACATTTGAATAATTTCCTTGACAGCAAAAAGGGAGAAAATTAACAGACTTGGCTGATGGCTATGATGGAAAGAAAAATAACAAATCTAGGCCTATTCATGGAATCACTTAGGTTTATATGTGCACACTAACTGGCCATAGTCCAAATATTTACATATTCACATTCAGATGTTATTTGTGCTATTTCATAGACACTGAACTTAACACAGGTCACAAGAAAATCTGAAATACAACTTCAGTGGTTTACAAAATTGCAAAGAATGGAGGCTTCATGACAGTCCTTTATCTCTTGGTTTTGACAACTGAGAGCACCTGTTTTACCATCTTTTGCAGAGTAGTTAATACTACTAGCTATAAAACAAAGGGAGAAAAAGAAGCTGTGCAGATGGAAGTACATATTTCTTTCAGTTGTGATTACAATGTCATAGGAGCTTCTATTAAAAATAATTCACTGTTCTGTGATATTTGTAGAATATAGACTCTGTGTTGTCATGGCAGTTGTATGTTAAATGTGTTGCTTAGGAAGAGCGCCACCCTCCCAGGCCCTAGCCCCCGATGATCACACAGTCTTCTAGTTTAATGCCTCCATTCTGGTGGATGTTTACTTTCAGCTAGCTGGCATGAAAACATACCACAGTTAAGAACTCAACACAAGGGCTGAGGAGCTAGTTCAGTGGTCTAAGCTCCTGCCTGACAAGTGCAAGGACCAGGGTTCTACCCTCGGTACGACATGCCATACCATCTCCGGAACCTCAGGCACAGTGCCGGCCATGGAAATGGTGTGGCAGCACACGCCTGCAATCCCAGTACTGGGGAAGGCTGAGACAGAATGATCACTATGAGTTCAAGCTGTGTGGTACCCTGTATCAAATAAATAATTGATTTGATACAATAATTTCTTCCAATTTCATATAGCTTTTATTCTTTACATAAATACAATGTTCTTCTTTGGAATCTCCCACATATGATCATTGATGATTTAAGACTGGTGTCTTTTGCACACTACACACACACAGAGAGAGAGAGAGAGACAGAGAGAGAGAGAGAGAGAGAGAGAGAGAGAGAGAGGGAGAGGGAGAGGGAGAGAGAGCATTATACCTTGTAGGCATCTATTCATTGTTTTTGTCAGAGTAAAGTTTAACTCTGTGAGAGGTTTTTCCTGCCTTCCTCCAGACTAGGTTAGATAGTCTTCATATTTGCAGATCTTTTTTCCTCACTATCACAACACTCCATCTTGCTAAATGTAATTAATTTTTCACTGTTATGTCTTCCCAACTAGTTGACAAAGACTGCGAGAGAGGAACACTTATATGTTACTCCACAGTATATCACTGTCACCTAGCAAAGCATTCTGCACTAAGAACTCAGTAAAAAACAGTCAAAAATGAATGAATATAAAGCACAGGGCCAACGAAGTGGCCAGAAAGTGGGCGTGATTTCCAAAGTACTTGACATACCTTGTTGCCAGGTTGTAATGCTATTTGTCAGTTAATGGGGAAGAACAGCACTGGTGGTTGGGGTGGGTCTCATGACAGAGTAGACCTGAAGAAACAGAACCCGCATCATCACACTCAAGCCCACTTGCTTCAGCCCTACCTCAGCTTTGTGTCAAAAGATTCCTGATAACACACATGCAGGAAAGGGATATGTCATAATTATGTATGCTGTACCATTGACTTTTTGTATTGAAGAACAAAGAGCAATGAGACAGTTTCAAGGCAAATTAACAGGTCAAATCTGATAAATTAATACATTGCAAACTCTTTTGGAATGTTTTGGTATCATACAAGGTGCATACATGATATTATACTTACAGACATTATTATAGCAGATGTCTCTAATCAGTGAATTAAGAGAGTGTAGCATATACTTATCTTATTTTTTATACCTGAATTATATCAAAGATTCAATAATTAATACTTTCAACCTTGTTATTTTCCTAGTGCTTGTCCATAGTACTAGAAGCCAACATAATATATTGTCCAACCACTATTAGTGCAAATCTTTCTTCTCATAGAATTATGCAGAAACATGGCATATTTATCCTAACTATACGGTTTATACACACACACCATGATTCTTCCTTTCTATACCCTTTTTTGTCTAGACCTGTCAAATATAGACACTCCATTGTCATTAAACCAATTTAGGTGCCTGAACTCAGCGACACACTCCAACACAGTCCAGCATTCCACGATAATATTGAGTTATCTGAAGAAATTGTTGACTATAGCCATTTACAGCTCAACTTATTATTATGGCCCCACAGTATATACCTCATTTTTATACTTTTCTGCTGGATAGTTAAGGCTGAGATAGAGCGAGCCCTCTACACCAAAAGATATAGCTTTTGTTTCTGATGAGGTCAATGAAGTCCCAGCAGGGTTTATCTTATAATGCTGTACCTTACTCTGTAGATCCTTTGTCTGTGTCATCCATGTGGATGAGTCATGCTTGACCAGTTTGCTTTCTATAAGAGCCTGAGAGAAAGTTTTCTCTCCATGTGACTCTCCCCAGGCACACCATACATCATCAATCTCTTTGCTCTGCTGATACATAATCTCCTTGTTCAGAAAATTTGGGGCACAACTGAGTTTCATAATGATGCAGTACAGGTTCTCCTATGTCCTGAGTCTTCGCTGACCTTGAAAGGGTAGGGCCAAAATGTTGGCTGGCCTTGCAGCTCTTTTTTTTATTTCTCCAATTTTCATCTGTGAACTTAGGTTATTAGCCATCCAGAAGAAAAACTGCTTAGTACCCTGCAGCATATGCCACTCAGTTTGCCCTAACTATATGACTCAATTCTTTTTAGTAGTTTTTGTACATTTCTATTTGTATTCCTTCTTTTGATTTCTTATACTAGGGAGACTATACGATATTTGCACATGTGTATCTGGGTTTACTTCACTTACAAGTACATGTCCAAGTGGCATCCACTTCAATATAAACGCTTCAAGTTGATCATTTTTTATAGCTGATTAATACTCCATTATATAGAAATACCACATCTTTTTCAACCATTCCTCATGTGATGGACATTTTGGTTGTTTTCAAGATTTTGCTATCACAAATTGTGTTGCTATTAATGTAGGTACAGATATATCATTATGACATAATATTTTCAGTTTCTCTGGGAAAATTCCCAGTAGGGAGATAGCCAGCTTGAATGAGATTTCCAATCCTAGTCTTTTTTTTTTTTGATAAATTAATACATTGAAAACTGTTTTCATAATGTTTTGGTATCATACAAGGTGCATACATGTTATTATAATTACAGACATTATAGCAGATGTCTCTTATCAGTAAATTAAGAGAGTGTAGCTGTTTATGTATCTTATTCTTTATATGTGAATTATATCAAAGATTCAATAATTAATATTTTCTATCTTGTTATTTTCCTAGTGGTTGTCCAGAGCACTAGAAGCCAATATAATATCTTGTCCAACCTCCATTAGTGCAAATCTTGCCTCTCATAGAATTATGTAGAAGCATGGCATTTCTATCCCAACTGTACTGTCCATACACACACATCATGATTCTTCCTTTTTGTACCCCTTCCTAAATCAGCCAACAGTCCTATTCTATTGAGGAGTCTCCACACTGATCTCCACAATGGTTGTGTGCGTGTAAATTCCCACCAGCAGTGGAGAAGTGTTCCCTTTTCCCCACAACCTCTCCAACATTTGTTGTTTGTTGATTTCCTTATGATAGCCATTCTTTCTGGAGTGAGATGGTATCTCAGTGTTGTTTTTATTTGCATTTCACGGATGGCTAGCGATGTGGAGCATTTTTTCATATATTTATTCGGTTCTTTAATTTCATCCTTTAAGAAGTGTTATTCATCTCAGATGCCCATTTCTGAATTGGGTCTTTAAAGTTGAGAGTCCTGTTATATCTCACTTCTTTATATATTCTACGCAGAAGACCTTTGTCTGATTGCTTATTAGTTAGGATTTTTTCAAAATTTGTGGATTTTCTTTTCACTTTGATGATGTGAAGAAACTCCTGAAGAACAGTTGATCCCAGCTGTTGATTCTTTCAAGTATTTCCCATGGAAATATATGTTTGTTCATGAACTCTTTACTTTCCCCGATGTCTTCAACAGTTTCTTCTACTTTCTCTTCCAGGAGATTGAGTGTTTCTGTTTTAATGTTTACATCTTTAATCCATTTTGACTTTAGCTTACTGCATGGTGATAGATCTGGGTCAAGTTTCTAGTCTTCAGTATGTAGAAAGCCAGGTTTTCCAGCATCATTTGTCAAAGAGGCTATCTTTCCTCCAGTGAGCTTGTTTGGCCCTTTGTCGAAGATCAGATGGCTGAGTGTGATTGTAGATGCCTCTGCGTCTTCTAATCTATTCCATTGATTCTCAGGTCTATTTCATTGCCAATACCATGTTGATTTTATTACAGTGGCTTTGTACTATAATTTCAAGTCAGGAGTTGCGATGCCTCCTGCCTTATCTTTATTGGCCAAGATTGCCTTTGCTATTCTAGGTCTTTTGTGGCTCCAAAACATTTTAAGAATGATTTCTCTATATCTGGGAGGTATGTTGGTGGCAGTATGATAGGGATTGCATTATATCTGTATAGCAATTTGGGGAGTATGGCCATCTTAATGATGTTGGTTCTTCCTATCCAGAAGCATGGAATATCTTTCCATTTTCTGAAATCCTCTATAATCTCTTTTCTTAGGGTGTTGTAATTTTCTCTGAAAAGATCTTTGACTTACTTGGGTAAGTGAATTCCAAGGTATTTCAATTTCCTTGGTGCTATTGTAAAAGGTATTGTTTCTATTGTTTCCCTTTAGTGTGCTTGTTATCAGTGTAGAGGAATGCTGTTGACTATTGAGTATTGACTTTGTTACCTACTATGCTACTGAATTTCCATATCAGATCTACTAGTTTCTTGGTGGAATTTTTGGGGTCTTCTGAATAAAGTATCACGTCATCTGCAAATAGTGATAATTTAACTTCTTCTTTACCTATTCTTATTCTGTTTATTTCTCCCTCTTTTCTAATGGCTGTTGCTAATGACTCCAAAACTATATTGAATAAGAGGGGTGATAGAGGTCTTGTTCCTGATTTAAGAGTAAAAGATTTCAGTTTTTCCCCATTTAGGATTATATTAGCTCTTGGGTTGTCATAGTCGGCTTTTATCAAGTTAAGGCAGAGTCCATCTATTCTAATTTTCTGTAGAGTTTTGAACATAAATGAGTGTTGGACTTTGTCAAAAGCTTTCTCAGCATCAACTGAGATGATCATGTGGTTTTTGGATTTCATGCTATTAATATAGTACATTAAATTTATAGATTTTGGAATATTGAACTATCCTTGCATCCCAGGAATGAATCCTACCTGGTCATGGTGTATGATCTTCTGGATGATTTGCTGTATTTTATTTGATAGGATTTTATTTAGTATTTTTGCAACTATGTTCATGAGGGAGATTGACCAGTAGTTCTCATTTTAGTTGTGTATTTCCATTGTTTGGGAATCAGTATAATATTTGCCTCCAGAAATTGATTTTGGGAGGACTGCTTCCTTTCCAATTTCATTGAAGAATTTGAGGAATGTAGGGATTATATCTTCTATAAATTTCCTGTAGAGTTCAGCTGTGAATCCATCAGGACCTGGACTTTTCTTTGTTGGTAGACTTTTCATTACGTTTCATGTTTCATTGGCTATTATTGGTTTATTGAGAGTTGTTCTATCTTCTTGATTCAGTTTTGGTAATTTGTACCTTTCTAGGAATCTGTCCATTTCATCTGTGTCTTATATTCTGTGAGCATAAAGATTCTCAAAGTAGCTATTGACAATTTTCTGGATTTCCGTTGGGTCTGTGGTGATTATACCCTTTTCATTCCTTATTGCTTGTACTTGAATTTTCTCTTTCCTCTTTTGAACGAGGTTGGCTAGAGGCTTATCAACTTCATTTAGTCATTCAAACAACCAACTTTTTGATTTGTAGATTCTTTGAACTGCTTACTTCATCGCAATTGAATTAATTTCTGCTCTAATCTTTATGATTTCTTCCCGTCTTTGCACTCTGGGTTTCATTTGCTCTTCTTTTTCTTGATGCTGGAGGTGCAACATTAGGGTGTTTATTTGTTCCCATTCTCTTCTCCTGATGTGTGAGTTCATAGCTATGATTTTCCCTCTGAGAACTGCTTTTGTCATGTCCCATAGATTCCAGTACGTTGTGCTTGAATTTTTATTGAATTGTAGATATTGTTGAACTTCTTGTTTAATTTATTCTGTGACCCACTGACTACTCAGTAGGGTGTTGTTGAATTTCTATGAATTTAGTGGGTTTTGCTCGTTTCTTTTGTCGTTTAGTTCCAGTTTCATTGCACTGTGGTCAGATAATAAGCATGGAATAATTTCTGTTTTCTTGCATACACTTTAGCAAGACTTCTGGGCTAGAATATGAAGTATTTTGGAAAATGGCCCATGTGCAGCTAAAAAAGCTGTGTATTCATCTGGGTTTGGGTGGAACACTCTGTATATGTCCACCAGGTCCATTTGTTCCAAGATCTGGTTCAGATCTGTTATTTCTTTGCTAATTTTTTGACTGGTTGACCTATCTTTTTGAGATAAGAGGGTGTTAAGATCTCCTGTTAAGATTGTGGTCTTAGAATTTAGGTTTTTCATGTCCTTTAAGATTTGTCTTACATAGTTCGGTGCTCCTGTGTTTGCTGCATAGATATTTATGAGTGTTACCTCTTGCTCTTGAATTTTTCCCCTACCCAATATATAGTGGCCTTCTTTGTGTCGTTTGATCCTATGTGGTTTGAAATTGAGAATGTCTAACAAGAGAATTGCTAGTCCTGCTGTTTTCTGAAGTGCTGGGGTATGTAGTATTGTTTTCCATCCTTTGACTTTGAGCCTATGAATGTCCTTTTGAATTAAGTGTTTCTTGTATACAGCATATTGTAGGATTTTGTTTTCCAATCCACTTGCCAGTCCATTTCTCTTAATTGGTGAATTGTGTCCATTTACATTGTTGTTTATAATTGAAATTTGTTTATTTGTGTTTGTCATGGTATTTACCTGCTGTTGTTTGCTTCTTTGTGTCCTGTGGTTAATTGTCTGTCCTCTTTAGTGGGTTTCTTCCATTCTCATTCACGGAGTTCTGGTCATTGTGATCTCTCTCTAGAACATCTTTCAGGAGCCTGTGTGGGGATGGCTTTTTCGTCATGAAATTCATTAGTTGTTCTTTGTCGTGGAAGTATTTCACTTCTCCATCAAACTTCAAAGAGAGTTTTGCAGGGTATAATAGTCTGGGCTGGAATTTGATTTCATACAGGATTTGAAGAACTCTGCTCTATGCTGTCCTTGCCATCATGGTTTGTATAGAAAAGTCAGCTGCAATACTGGTGGGTTTTCCTTTGAATGTGATCTGCTTCTTCTCTCTAGCAGCTTTCAGTATATTACTCTTGTGTTGGATTTCTGGGATCTTGACTATTATATTTCTCTGTGTTTTTACTTGGGTTGAAGTTATTTGGTGTTCTGTATTCTTTGGATACTTGAATGTTGGTTTGTTTCCTCATATTTGGGAAGTTTTCTGCTATTACTTCTCCCCATATTCTTTTTATATAATTTGTATTGACTCTCTCATTCTCATTGATGTCAATTAATCTCACATTGTTTATCCTGGCATCATCTTGCAGGTGATAGATTTTTTTTTTCTGCGTCCTCATTTTTTTTTAAGAGATCCTTTCTCACTTTTTCACTAGCTGCACCACCTTCCTCTAGATCTGAGACTCTTATCTTCGCTTTCACTGAAATAGTTTTGTAGACTTGTGTTTGAAATTTTAAGTTCTTCTATATCTCTTGGACTCTGCTTCATGCGTTCTATTTCTTTTCTGTATTGCTCATTCCAGGATTCCGCCATATTTCTGATCTTCTCTATTTTTTTATTCATGTCTTCTTTAGAGATAGCTGTTAATTTTTTTTCTGCAGAGTTTCTTCCAAGTTGGCTTTCGTCTGTATATTTCCGGACTCATTTCTGTATTTCAGATGGTATGAATTCAAAGAATTCTTTTTTTATTTCGGAAATTATTTCTATTTTGAGTTCCTTGTGACCTTTGTGTTGTTGTTTCTTTACTTCCAAATCTGTTCATTGATACGTTTCAGCTGGAATAGTATTCTCTGCACTTGTTTTGAGTGACCATTGAGTTTCCCCCAGATGTTTCTTCATTTGATTTTTTATTTTAGATGCTATGTATTCACATATTTCTTTTTTTATTTCAGGAATTAATTCTTGTTTGAGTTCCTCTGTACCTTTCTTCTGTTCTTTCTTTACTTCTGCCTCTGTTGATTCATTTATTTCAGCTGATCTAGTGTCCTCTGCCCTTAGTGGTGGACTCGAGACCTGATACTGTATTTTTCTCCTTTTCTTTGTTATTTTGTATAGTACTGACCTGTGACCTTTGGTGCATCTATAGCCTTAGAGCATAGTGAGATTTGGGTGCTAGTGTATTAAGTTTGAAGTTTTCCAGTTATGCCTGGCCTGCATCTAGGTGTTGTGTTCAGTTCCTTTTTGCTGCAGCTCCTATGATTCCCCTCTGTTGGGTCCCTCATTAGGGGAGCACTGGGGGGCGCAGAAGCTCTTGCTCAACTCACCAGCCTGGACAGGGATGGATTGAGTGCCTGGAGAGTCACCAAAAGTTCTCGCTCCCATGGTGGGCTTGGGGGCATTGGCTATACGGAGTTCCCTGTCTGTCTGGGTTGTCTTAGGCAGGTGTCTGGCTAGGATGTCTTGGGGCCTGAGGCTCTGGATGGAGCAGAGCACTCAGGAAGAAGCCAAAGTCTCTCCCTCAGACTCACCACACACTCACCGAACTTTGATGCCCAGGGAGTCAGGGAAATTCCCACTCCCTCAGGGGGCTTTGAGGCAGGGGATCCAGGGAGTTGCTAGTGAGTGGGCCCTGAGGTTTCAGGCTGGTCACTCGCTTGGAGGGCTTGGGGGCAGGGACCCAGGTAGTGTGCACTAGAAGAAGCCAAAGGCTCTCCCTCAGACTCACCACACACTCACTGATCTGGGAAGGCCGGCGAGTCATGCAAATTCCCACTCACTGGGAGTGCTTGGAGGTGGGATCCAGGAGGCCACCTGAGTGGGCCCCGTGGTCTCAGGCCAGTTGCTTTGGCTCAGCAGGTGTGGGGCAGGATCGAGGAAGATGGTGGAGTCAACCCGCTGTCTCAGGCCGATCACTCTGGCTGGGTGGAGGTAGGGCGGGATCGAGGTATCATTGATTTTTTTTCCAAACAAATATACCTTCTACCCACCCTACTGAGCTTCATGTAAATGAAACCAAGCAGTGTCTGCTTGGGTTCCCTTGCTCAGGACTTTTTAAAGTAAGGCTAAATCACTATTGTCCTCCTTCAGTAGGTCATCTAATGCAGATTACTATGGAGTAGCCCATCTATCAACCACAGCCTCTCAGACGGGCATAAACAAATAAAACCTGTGGGTTTATTTGTTTATTTATTTATTTATTTATTTTTGGTTTAAAAATATTCAGTTGCTTCAGGACAATTTTTGAGAATGTTCTTCTGATCTGTCAAAAATATGGCTCTGTATCCAGTTCCTCTATTGAGATTGAATGACCAATATGTCTTGTCTACCAGCACTGGGCTGGTCAAATAGCGCAGTGGATTAAAGCACCTGCAAGCAGATGCGAGGGCCAGCAGTTTACTGTGGCTACATAGTAAAGTTTGATCTTGGCAGAGAAATTAATACTGTTACAGTCTCATTTGTCAAGAGTGTTTCAATTACTTTTAGGATCTGGATCACTCCAGGTAATTTTAGGCTTACCTTGCCCACTTGTACAAGAAAACCACTAGGGGTTTTAACTGGAAGTGCCATACCCTATAGAAAAAATTGGATAGAAATGTTAACTTTAGCAAATGGAAACTTGCAATTTCAAATACGGTACCTTGCATTTTCCTTTGTTTTTTCATCAGCATTTTATAATTTTCGTCATAACATTTTGTATGTGTTTAATTAAAGTCATACCTGAATATGCATTTTTATTTTGGCCCTTGAATGTTTATCATTAGTATATAAAATGTAATTAAGGTCTGTGTATGGGGCTTACATATTACAACCCGTTGCTTTAACTTAGTAGTTGTAGGGAAGGCACGTGTGTGTGTGTGTGTGTGTGTGTGTGTGTGTGTGCGCACACGTGCGCGCATATGTGTGTTTTCTGATTTTTTTAATGTTGCCTACTATATCATCTCTAAATCCAGTTAGATTTATTTATCTCTTTGTAGTTGATATGGCTTTGCTTTCGAAATTCTGTCCTTGAGAACAGAACTCACAATGACGTGATGAGTAAAGTAGATGGGAATTGGTGTTCTTGCCTTCTTTCTGATGTTGCAGGAAAATATTCAAATTTTCATGATTCAATGCAATAATTTTTAGAACTTGGTGTCTGCTTGTTTGTTGGCTGCTACATGTTCTCTATTAAATTGATTTTTTTTTGGCAGAACTGGGGATTGAAGTCAGGCCCTTGTACTTGCCAGGGAAGTGCTTATTCTACTGAGCCATCTCCCCAGCCATTGAGATTTTTTTTTTTTCTATTCTTAACTTGCTTAAACTTAATTTTCCCCTGGATTTCATTAAATCTTTTATCATAGAGCCGACGGTATAGCTCAGTGGACTAAGCACTTGCTCTGGGGCCAGGGTTCAATACTTGGCTCTGCACGCTGCACAGGCCCTGCCCTCGGGTATGGTGAGCCCTCCATGGAGTCCGGGCATGGTGGTGCGTGCCTTTAATCTCAGCACTAGGGAGGCAGAAATCAGGAGGATCACTACAAGTTTGGGCTGCAAAGTGAGACCCTGCACAAAAATAAAGAAAAATAAAACCTCTTTTTTCATATCCATTCATTTGATTAATTTTCTTTTGGTTGGTTTTTCTTCTTTAGCTCACTCATATGAAACATTACAATGGCAAATTTTCAGGGACTTCTAGGAAATAATGATTGTTAAGGTGGAAATGCAACTTTAATGAGATGTCAAAATCATTTAAGGGGCCTGGGAGATAGTAAAGTGTCATAAGCACCTGACTGGCAAGCACAAGTTCCAGAGTTCAATCCCTGGTACTGAAAAAAAAAAAAAAAAAGATTTTTTTTCCCCTCCCATCTTGCAAAATGGCAAGTGAAAAAACTGGGAAGCCAGACAATAAAGAGAAGAAACCCAAAGCCAAGAAGGCTGCTGCCAGTGGTACTGGTAAAAACGGTAAGGTAAAGGCAAAAAGTCCAAGATGGGGCAGCCCCACTACAGCCGAAATCCTTCCCTGGTCAGAGGAATTGCTAGATACTCCCCATCTGCTGTGTATTCCAGAAATGCTTTGTACAAGAGAAAGTATACAGCTGCTAAATTGAAGGTTGAGAAAAAAAAGAAGGAGAAAGTTCTTACTACTATCAGAAATCAGTTGGTGGGACAAGAAGGGTGGTACCTGGGTGGTTAAGTTTTGAAACATGCCTAGATACTACCCCACTGAAGATATGCCCAAAATCTCTTGAGCCACAGCAAGAAACCCTTCAGTCAGCATGTGAGGAAACTTCAAATTAGCGTCACTCCCAGCACCATCTTGATCACCCTCACCAGGCATCACAGAGGCAAGAGAGTGGTCTTCCTGTAGCAGCTGGCCAGTGGCTTGCTTCTTGTGATTGGGCCTCTTAGCTTTAATCATGTTCCTCTATGAGGAACACACCAGAAATTTGTCATTTCCACCTCTACAAAAATTGATATCAGCAAGGTGAAAATCCCCAAACACTGATGCTTACTTCTAGAAAAAGCTGTGGAAATCCAGATACCAGGAGGGTCAGATCTTCGACACAGAGAAAGAGAGATACCAGATTTCAGAGCAATGCAGGGTGGATCAGAAAGTGGTAAACTCACAAATTTTAGCATAACTCAAAGCTACCTGTGATCCAGTTTTGCTCTGGCTAATGGAATTTATCCACATAAATTAATATTCTAAATTTATTACTAAGAACCTAATCAATTAACTGATACATTAAAAAAAAAAACATTTAAAGCTAGAGATATATCTCAGTGGACAAGGGCCTGCCTAGCAAGTGCAAGGTCCTAAGTTCGATTCCCAATACAGAAAACAAAAAGCAAAACCATTTAAAACGAGACATCTGTTCCAGATTAGAAAAATAAAAATAAAAAAAAAAAACAGGGAAGAAAATGAGAGATTAGTGGTATCACCAATAGAAATGACTCCATGGAGTGAGTACATAGTCCATGCTAGAAACTGTGCTGTCATCTGTATCTCATTTTGCATACCATGTACAATATTTACAGTTAATCTATATTGAATGAAGCAGTCCTAACAAAGAAGGTGTCACTGTTCCACTTTAAAGCAAGACTAGCAAGATCCAAAGAAATTAATTTGGCCATAATCTCTTCATAACAATGTTTGAGAATGAGGGTAATGCTCCTGAATTTTAATCTATGTGTAAGAAAGTGCTTTAATGTAGGAGAACTGTAGGCTCATAGTTCAAGCACAACCTCAAGGTGGACTGTAACAAGTTATTGAACTTTAAGGGATGCTATAACTTTACAGGCATGTAATAGCTTCCTCCAGGCTTTGCTGCAGCGCCTGCACTATAGCTGGTGTGCTGTGAGGTAGCAGTGCTAAGCACACAGCCCACTGTATGTTGTGTACGGATGTCCCACCAGGCCAGAGCCAGCATTGGCCAGGGCCAGCTCTAGAACTTGGCGAGAGCAGGTAGACTCCTGCAAGTAAACCTAGTCACAGCAAGTAGCAATGCATGATTTAAACCTAAATTTTAACCCTTACTTTTCCAGAAAATGTAATTCTTCAGAATAGAATCCTGAACAATTGTAGTAACTTACTCTTTTAAAGTGATAACTTTCCAGATTGTAGGGAAAGTAGAGGCAAAACCAATGTTCTGAGAAAAGGAAAGAAAACAAGAAACTAAAACAAATTCCCTCCACTTTCGGGCTTTCTTTCTCTTCATCTTGACTCAGGAAGTCGGGTCTCATGGGTGAATTATTGCTCTTCTCAGCTAAAGAGAAAATGCTGGAAGAGATAAGAGCTAAAAAGCACACTTGGAACCAGCTTGCCTGAGACTATGCATTTTTATTTTGAAAATCTATTAGGACTCCACAATTGTACAAATTCCCTAGTTCTTTTGATTTTATAAAATAGAAAATGATTACAATTTTGTGTAATGTATTGTACAGGTTTAATAGGATTGCACTCTTGCCAAGTACAGTAGTAACAAATAAATGCAATAGAAAATTGCTGACACAATAGAAAACTGCTAGTTCGACATAAATGGTCTTTGTAAATAAATCCAGTGTAATTTCCCTATACATCTTGACTACTTTTTTCAGCTCCACTCACCAGGCAAGTGGCGCTTTCAAGAGTTCAGACTAGCGCTCTCTCTGTGCAGTTGTGACACAGTGTTCAGGCTCATTGGCTACAATTATGGCAAAAGTCACGATGGAAACGGAGGCAAAATCCTAACTGGGTTTGCAGGTACAAGTGTATTGCACATGGAAAAATACAAAGGCCCTCAGACAATGGCTCTAAGCCACTTTCTGATTGTAGTTGGTTCAATGTATTTCCAGTTTTGCAGTCTTTCTGTATCACTAGATCTCTCATGGTCAAACAGATTGTTCTATTTTTTCCAAAAGTGATGAAACAGAAAAATCTAAAGGAAGGTAGTACAGTCATCCCTGCCTACATGCAGGCCCTGTGTCCATAGATTTAATGCAGCATCAATGGAAAACGTAGTTGGCTTTGTTTTGTTTTGGCAGAACCAGGGATTGAACTCAGGCCCTTGTGCTTGCCAGTGAAGCATTTATTCCACTGAGCCATCTCCCCGGCCCTGGAAAACATAGTTGGGCCATGTTGGTTTTGTCTGTACTGGTATGGATAGACTTTCTTCTTATTATCCTTGTCTAAAATTCATAGCATAAGAACTAATTATAAAGCATTCATGTGTATGAGATGTAATCTAGGGTGGCATCAGTGATCTAGGGATGGCTTATAAAGGGATGATGGTGAACATTGCAGAGCTTTCAGTGATATCAGACATCCTACCCTTGCACACATGTCCTAGCTCCACCACTACTGATTCGAAGTACACAAGAGGATGCAGTAGATTACAAGTATTCCATCCTATATAAAAGACTCGAGCATCCTCAAACTTTGGCATTCTGTAACTGATATCCCATGGATACTGAACAGCAATTGTATTGAACAAAAGTGATACATAGATAACAACTGTTTTTGCAGTTGTGTCAATCATTAATATCAACTAGAATTAGAACTTAGAAAACATTTGGATAATAGAAAATAAAAGATAAATTACGTATTTTTGGTTGAAAAATGATTTGGGGCCCTCACAGTGTCCATCTTCCTGCTAGCTTGTTACAATATTTCTCAGGAGTAAAACATGAAGAAAGCAGCTCAAAGGTTTAGATTTGGACTGGTTCTGGCCCATGGCTGTTGCTGGGTTGCTACAGATAGCTCTGTACAAGATCACATGTGAACAGTGTGCATCTGCAGTTCTCTAGGATTAAAATTAATATTGCAATTACTAGACAATTCTATCATTTAATAATTAAACATATATTTAAATGTTTCACATAATATATAAATACATATACATATGTATTTATATATACATATTTTAATGCTACCTTTAACTTTTCACCTTTTTCTGTTTTCTATTTCATTTCAAATTCCTGAAAATATTTGGTCCTTTTCATATAATTTCCTGGACACTGGGTCTTGCTTATTGTATTCTCACAGTGCAATTGAGCATGCTTCTCATAAAAATCATATATTTCCTCCACATTTATTACTGCAGTTAGAGACTTAAACCTAGGCACTTTCAGTTTGGAGCAGTGGGAAAAGTTATTTATAGATCATCATGTGTTTGCGACAAGAGGCAAGAATTGTACCTTGGAGATTTAGAATCTTTCATTGCATGTTTTCTTCTGATGGTAACGGCTAACTGGTGAGCTTTCTTTGCTGGGAACCTTTTGCTATAGACACCTACAGTTACCTTCTATTGCTTTCTGAAAAGCTATGCTTACTTTGTTAAGGATATGCCAAATAAGTTCTTCATTCTACCTTTTTACTCTTTGTCAAAATATTGGTTCCCTAATGTGCTAGTCAACTTCCCCATACTGTAACAAAATGCCTGTGAAAATAAACTTACAAAGGAGAAAGTTTATTTAGGCTCACTAAGTTGGAAGTTTGGTCCAGGGTTGGTTGTTCGATTGCTTTTTGGTCAGTGCTGAGGCAGGGAAGCTGGCAGGGAGCGTATGGGGAACAGAGATGTTCAAGTCAAAGCTGGCACAGGAAAAGGATGGAGAAGACATTGGGTCCCCAAATCCCCTTAAGGTCATGCATCCAATGACCCACATCCCCCTATAGGCCCCATCTCCCAATAGCTCCACCACTTCGATGTCTCTCAATAGCAACCCAGGCAGGGGAACCTTCCTTTAACACTTCAGCCTGGAGGGCCATTCGGAAGCAAGTAAGAGTACTTGATCTATTCCAAAACTGGCCTACTTAAAGCTGTGTGTTGATCTATTTGTTTGTGAACGCATGTGTGTGACTGCATCTCCACACGTTTGCTGTACCTAATGTTTCTACCTTTGGGTGCCATTATTCTTATTTGGTTGTACTTTTGGCCAATGAGATTCTTACCAAATAGAGTTCTACATCCCTTTCATAACTTCTAATTGTTTTCTTTTATCTAATATAATAATATGTCCCAGGCTCTTCAACATGTGCATTTCTGCCTCAGATTGGCAATCAAGCATTTCTCCAAGAGCAGCATATTAAATAGACACTAGAATTATTCTACTGTGCTGGTTTGACATCCTTTTTAGCCATTTTTAGTTAATGAGTGCCTCATAATTCTGAATATCAACCATAAAGTATGATTACACATGCAAATATACCTATGCTTTTACACTTAGAATTGTGAATTAAAACTTTTTCCATTACTAGTAAGGAAAAAGATGTCATGTCATTTATACTTTTTTTTTTCAGAGTGCAGGACTTGAGCATGCCTCTTTGACCTCTTGTAACAGAACTGCAGCTTTGTATCCTTCATCATATCAATTCTTAACATGCCACAGATGGCAGAATTATGTTACTACATAAAATATTAACAAGATCCGAACAGTACACCAATCATATGATTACAGAAAACAGTTTAAGCTTTGCATACAACACTACCATTCTATGTGGCTTATACTTGTATTATATCTAAAAACTCTATGTATTCTCACATGTTTTCCATCCTATGGATAAACACATATTTAATGATGATACTTTGTATGTTGATGTCTACAGTCATATTGTTGTCTGAAGCTTATTTTTTAATCAATCCCTAAAATAATGATGTATTTTCCTCTAATCCAACCCTCTAGCCTCTCTGGAGACAGGTCATAAAATTGGCTCCTCTCTGATGGAGCTCCGGGGCAGGTGTTTACAGGTGTTTCTGGGTACCTTTTGCAGGATCCTGCTTTTTCCTGGCAGACAGCCTAACGTCTCCATTACCTGTGACCAGGTGTCCCTCCCACAGGAAACTACTCACAATGGGAAACACCTGTCTTGCTCTCTCTGACTCACGCCCAGCTTATTCCTACCAAGATGCCCACCCTATAGGGCACCCTTGTCCACAGAGGTTAGGATCAGGTGTGTGGATCAGAGGTGCGGAGGAGATGGCCTAGCAACACACAGGAAATACTGAACACAGAGTACGACTCTCAGGTGCCAGGTAAAGGTGACTTATGTGCTGCACCAGTAGGGCACATGGGCCGATGAGCCAGAGTCTTTGGTTGTTATCCAAGCAGGATTTCTAAGAGGGTTCTGATCGGTAGGCTTGGGCTAAACAGGCGTGAGCCCTGGAGAGCACACTGTGACTGCAAGGTACTTACAGGCAAGCTGTCCATGTGGGACCTAGCAGTCAGTCCAGCGAGTTAAGCTGTCCTATAGGGAGGTTGTCACCAGGAGACAGACCTAAATAGCTGATACCCGAATGAGCCAGTTGCAGAACTCGGAGCAGGTAGACAACCGCAAATGATGTCAATGATGACTAAGGCTTGTTTCTGATAGGCGAAAGGCCAGTTTATATTTGGAATGAATGCAGGGCCAGACTTCCAAGAATTCACTACAAATGGCCCATGGGGGAGCAATGTTGTTTGCTTTCTTCCACATGATATTAATTTGTGTGTGGTCTTCATATGTTAAAGTTAATTCACCTGAATATTGAGTCATTTGTTCATATTTTGTTTTCTATGACTGTATAATTAGTTTCCTGGTATAAAGTAACACTAAAAGTCTGATGACAACCTGATTTTATTCATCTTACATGTGACTAAGACACTGGAATAATTTTCTTTGTCTTTAATATGCAATGATTTTAGCAATGTAATAATTTTATTAAAACACATATTAGTTTGTATAGATCTTGATTTATTTTCCCAGGTATGCAGTATTATGACTTTGACATGCCATTTGGATTATTTTATTTTTTCTTGGAAATTTCTTGATTGTTTCCTGGTTGTTCTTTCTGGTTTGGGGCTTTTCTCTAGAATAGATAGATACAGAGATGTACATTCAAATAACATTGAGATCTAATTTAGAACAGATTTCTTACAGATTTTTCTTAGATTATTATATATTAGACATTCAATGTTTTCATCAAATGGTAGTTGATCTCTTCTCAGGATTATTTTCATAATGTATAAACACTCTGCCCAGGGCCGGGGAGATGGCTAAGCAGAATAAGCACTTCCCTGGCAAGCACAAGTGCCTGAGCTCAATCCCTGGTTCCATGAATAAATAAATAAATAAATAAATAAATAAATAAATAAATAAACCACTCTGCCCATTCACTGACCTGTACCTGGTTGGAGTAAATTTACTTAACCATAATGAGTGTATTCTCACCAAAAGTAATTGCTTTTTAGGTTAGAGTTATAGTGTAAAATCAAGTTCCTCCCCTCTTTGTGACAATGGCACATTATTTCTCAGATTCATAGCTTGCTGAAGCTGCATCAACATGGAAGGGAGAACTGCTGTCCACCGGATTTCCACACTTACAGCATTTTTACTCTGAGTACCTGATCTCTTCCAGAAACAGCCCACTTCAATGGTTTACTTGAAAGAGATTAAAAAATTTAAAAATGTGTTAGAAACAATGCAGAATTTCAAAACACAAGGATAGGGAATCAACAATCATTGTTGTCTTCCAAGTAGTTGTTCAAATTACCAGAAATAGGCATGCAAAATTGTCGGAAACAAAAGATTAAGCATGAACTGTTCCTTTCAGTACTTCACCTTAAGTGTCAGCTTACTCTTATTTTGAATAGCTGAGGGAATTCGTGGTAACACCCACCTCCCATAACCTGGCTGTCCCCCACCTGGTAGGGACCATGCCTAGGAGAACTTCAGGCCCCTATGGACCATACGAGTCTATGTCATGACCAGGACTCTGCAACCCAGTGCGACACCAGCCCAGCTCTGCCCGGCATCTAAGGAAAGCGGAGAAGAGGAAGCACGGCCGACTGCAAAGCCTACCTGCCCTTCTGCTGTCCCCCTGGACCTGGGCAGAACCTCAGACCCTTCCTGGGCATCTTGCTGTGGCCATTCACCCAGTTGCCAGAGTTTCCCCACAAATCCCTGTCTTTGAGGCACTTGGGACAGAAAAGAGTATTGTGGAGGCTTCTCCCTCTGGGTGGGCCAAAGGGGCAGGCTGACCCAGGAACTGCGAGCCTGCTGAGCCTTAGGCGGGTGTCTCCCCACGCCTGCGAGAGCCACTGGGAGGACAGGCCGGGCACCAGCGTTCTCTCTGCGCGGGGTGGCGCACGCAGTGTCTGACAACACTCGCAGTGGCTGTGCTGCTCTCGGGGGCCTCCCCCACTCGCCCCTCCCCGGGCTGCAGACACCGAGCTAATCCGTTTAGAGCCCATCAGCTCTGTTCATTGACTCATAAACCTATTCCCTCAGAGGCGCCCTCGGAGGGACACAGGTGCCAGGCCGGTGCGCAAAGCCCGATGGAGCCTCGTAGCCGAGGAGGCTCCGCAGCGCGACTGCGCCCGCGTGGGGAATTGCGTGTTCGGTGCTAGACGCCACTTTATTAAATATCGATTTAAATCGCGGCCTTTAATCAAATCCGATAGAAGCCCTGCTTCACCTTCGGCCCTCCTCGGCTCCTCCTCGCCCTCCTCCTTTTCCAATCAGCCCGGCTGGCTGGTGACAGCCAGGGCTGAGGAATGAATATTTAGCACGCAGTTTAGCAGCAACCCCTTCTTGGCAGTAACGAGGCATTTGTGATAATCGAGTGATGAAATGTAAATGGGCAGTAATGAGCACAATTACATCCACTAGGGAAGCCCATCACCGTGGCTTCTTTCCTCACAGATAGATGAGCTCTTTCTCTGTCATTGCCCACTGCAGACTTCACCGGGAGGCAGGGTGCCCAGCGGGGAGGCCTCGCGTCCCTCCCCTGGGCGGAGCTGCGGCCCAAGGCCTTGAACGCCGCGGCCAGCATGTGTGTGTGAGAGGGGAGCCCTCCGCGCCACGGCCTCCCGCTCCCCCAGGACACTGGGACTCGGTCGCTGCGCCGCTAACGAGCTTGAGGTGAGCCTCGGTCTGCCGCAACACCGGGAACCTGCGCGGAGCGACAGCGGCCAGCTGGATGTGGGCGACACCGCAGCCCGCACAGCGAGGACCACCGCTGTTTGTGTCGCTGGCGTCGTCGGGCGACGAGAGGGGGAGCTTCCCGGGAAAGCGGCTGCCCTGCACAGCTGCGCTGCAGATCGGCGCTAGCACCATCTGGCCCTGCACGGGGCTGCTGCGGGCCCGGGAGCGCTGCCGGAGGCCGACCGAGCCTGGAGGATTTTAAAGACTCAAAAATAATAGAAGAAAAAGCAACCTTCCCTCGCCAGAGGAAATGTAATATTAAAGTTGGTTTTTTATTTTGTTTCTTTAAAACACATAGTAAATGCACCTCCGGTGTACGAATGCAATTATATGGTGCGTGTGTAGATACATTACAAGTGACATTCACGCCTTTATGGCTTTGCTAAGGAAAGGAGTTAAACGCCTTGTACAGGTGAAAGGGTCAGAGCTGGCCACGTGAGAATGGAACGTAATGAATTTTCATCACTTAACAGCCCGCTAATATTGCGCTGCAGAAGCTGCCAAACTCATATGAAGTTAGTACAGTCCAAGATGAAATTTCTACTTGTGTGGGACAGCGAGTCCCCCTTCCTGTTTTGCCCTTTGAATTTCCCATCATAAAATAGCTATTTAGCTAGAGTCAGGAATTCATAGAGCTATATGAGGCTAAATGCTACGAACAGGACAATCTATTTAATTTACATGACTATTAGTGAAGCATGAAAAAAATGAACTTATGATTTAATCGTTTTTATTTCCTCACGATTGTAAGGAGTTTAGCTATTAAAAATATATGTATCTGAAAAGTTTTTTTAAAAGATCTATTTGTTTCTCTTAGCATTTTATATCAAAATGTGTTCAATTTGTAAGAAATCAAAGCTATCGATACTCTTCTTACTCTTCCACATATTTGCAAAGTTTGGCAAAATGGCTCATGCAGGGAAACTGAGGAATTACTGGTGGTGAGGTGACCCCTGTGTGCATGGCTCAGGCTTTTAGCAAGCTGACTACTATTTGGCTTTCAAAAGCTGAATCCTTTGGAATTCTGTGATGATTGAGAAATGTAAAGAAATCAATGTTATCTACAAATCTAGGGCATAAAGTGATTTCTTAAAATATAGCCCTTCGCTGTTCCAAGAGTCTTAATCTTCTGCCTCAGGAATTAGCCTGAAACTTACAATGCAGCGAATATGTAAGACATAAAGGCTTTTAAATTTTAATATGACATAGAACACCCTGTATATGGATGCATACTCTGGCCTGGGGCCTTTTCGAGTCTCTTTATTGACAATGAGGGCTCCCATCCCTCCTCCTTACCTGGCTGAATTCTTTGTTATCTTCTGAGCATCAGCTACTTCATTTCCCTTCTGGTTCTTGTAGCATAATTTATTCCTCATAAGTCCTCAGCATCGCAGAGTGAAAGATCAGTATTGAAGTTTGTCTTACGTAATTTGTTGCCTAGGGCATAGTAGTTTCTCAATAAAAATTTATGAAACAGAGATGGGGAAGTTTTAACCCTCTTCCAAATTAATGTACTTAGTCCAAGGAACCCAGGGTAACTAGATCTCAGCTTTGCCTTTTTGTCTCTCCTTATCTACCTGCACCTTTCTCATAAACAGTCATGCTCAAAACATATCCAGGAAATCCAAGGCTACGTGTAAGACTTTGTGTTCACAAAGCCGCCAGTATAGTCCCTCTTCCTTTCCAGTGGAAGGGAACCAAGTTGTTCCACGCTGGTTGCCTTCCTGAGCATCTGCCAGGAGGGGAGGCCTGCTTCCATCAGTTAAAGAAGTTTTGATTTGTGGCTTTTTTTTTTCTTTCAAAAACAATTTACCTTTGCAAAGGACATAAATCTTTCATGAGATGATATCAAACTACCTGACCTACTTAAGGTAATAAGCGTGCTGAACAATATGGAACCATGGATTTGAATATAAAATCCAGGCTAGAAATTTTGTTGAGATATATTCATTGAAATAGATCACCCATTCTAGGCAAAAGGGATGACTTTGACCATCCATTTTAAGCCCAGTTAAAAATCCCGTAATAGCTGTTGATCTAATTCAAACTGCCTTTGCCCACAATTTGTTCTCAGACTAAGAGAGCTAGTAGTGGGCATTAAGCTGTTTGTTTTGCTCAGTTTTTGAGCCTTTTCCTTCATGTGAATTTTTTTCAGTATTATCTCACTGAAAAGAAAATAACAGCTATATTACAGGCTAAGGGAAAAAAATTAAACTTAGTCCTGTCAATTCGTTAATTTGAAGTTGTGAGGAAGAGCAATTTATAAGGAAAGATTAGAAATATGCAAGGAAAATCTTCAAGTTATGATCTCATTATCCCATTGTGTTAAGCTGTCTTTAGGATAAAAAATTTTGAAGGATTCCTGATTTTAATGCAGACATGACATTTTATCATTTCATGTATTATTTTTTTCTAAAATAGCTGTCGACAGTAAGCCTATAGGCTCTGCTTATGCTGTCACTTTTAAAAAAATAGGAAGAAGCTCATTTGAGTCTTTTGGAAATAACATCACTCTATTATTTATAGCACATATCAACAATGCATTTCACTTGTAACCTATCGCAGAACTCATCCCGCAGTTATTCATGGCCGTGGTTTAGAAGAGGTTATTTTCCCCCCTGACTAAAATGGGCCATTTTTCCCTGTTTAGCAAAATCTGGAACACAGATCATTACAGTGCTTTTGGCAGCTAATTTGAACATCAGTAACTCAACTTGCAGAAGAATCATTTTTCTGCCCTAAAGAATCTCTGAGTTTTCAGACTCCAGTAATTGAAAAATCCCCAAACACTCACTCACTGAGGAGATACACATTACTGCAGGAACAGTCTACAAATTGTAAAGTATTCAATTTACATCCCTAGCACCTCAGGGCAGTTCCTAAGAATTTATATCTTTGGGAACCTTTGAACTAACAAAAGATAACATTTCACAGTAGAGTCTACTTGCATAAAAGTTTTTAACTCCCTTCTTTCCTTTCACAAAGCAGCTGCTTCTTTCACATGCAGCTCTGACAAGGTAAGAGTGTGGATTCACTGAGGTGCAACTGCAGAATAGAATTCGACAGGGAAAAAAAGTAAAGGAAAACACAAAAATACCTTTGCTGTCCAACAGAAAAGGAATTTATACTGTGACATGATTATTATCACTCTCTGTTAAAGCAAACAAACTTGTCCAATTTTTACTTTTATGATTGTTTTCCTAATTTAAAAGAGAAACAACAATACTGTAGTAGATTATGAAGAGTTTTTTATTGATTTTATCGGAGCACTAAGCCTTGGAGCAACTGATTAGCAAAACCTCTCATTTTTTTAATTACCAAAAGATATTTTCATAACCAATGAACCATCAATGATTCATTTAATTTAATTTTAAATAATAACTTCTATAGTACTTAGGTATCTTTATTTTCCAGCTTTTAGAAATACAAGGCCAGGGAGATAGCTCAGCCTTTTAAATGCCCACCTGGCAAGCTCAAGAAAGTGCTACGCCAGCCTGCCCTCACGTCTGCCAAGCCAGCCCAGAAACCGGGGCACACTGGTAATCTCAGCACTGACAAGGCTGAAACAGGAGGATCCCTTCACGTCCAAGAGAGACCCTAAACCAAATACATCAATTAAATAAAAAAAAAAAAAAGAAAGAAATGCAGCAGTAAAAAGTTTTCAGTGGTTAAACAGGACCTAGATTTCTAGGTAGAAAATGCTCTTTCTCAGATCAAAGACCATGTCTTATCCAATCACGACTTGTCTTCTGGCATCTGTGGCCTGGGCCAATTTTAGCATTTGAATTAAAAATAGAAAAAGCAAAGAAAAACTCCAGCATGACACCCTGTCTAAATTCTTTAATTAGAATGTGCACACCCTATATTGTGGTAACAATAATGAAAAGCTTTAAATGCAATAACTTGGTAAGTTTTTTTTTAGGTTGAAAATTGATCAATGTTTCTGTTAACTAATAACCCAGGAATCAACAATCTCATAAAACTGGTTTATTCAGCACAGAAAATTAGGCAATCCATCATGACTGATTTGCTCGCATTTCCCCTCACAAATAAGTGAGATGAAAACTTTAAAACCAATAAGATAATGCACTTTACAAATTCAACCAAGAGAGATGGATAAACTAAGATGCTACTGGCGCTGGTTACAGAAAAAAAAATCGGTCGAGTTTCCAATTATTTTAGCAGATTTTTGTATCCCAGTTTGCTGCCACCCGGGCTGCATCTAGCCCCCTCCTCCTGTTTTTTCAAACCAAATCATCAGGTCTTAAATCAGAACAAGCTCATCATATCATACTATGAAAGGCCATCAGGGGATAAAGGACACCAGATGTTATATGAGTTTTCTTTTAGGCTTTCATTTCAGCCTTCCTGCATTCCCCATGCTGCCTTTTACTTGTCAGAAACTAAAATGTGCTTTGATAGATAACAACCCTATTTTCTTCACTGGCTGAGCTTAGAGAATACCATTAAGTATTGATATCTAGGGTGCTTAACTGGGGAATGCAACACAGCAGTCCCAAAATTGGGGTTCTGTTGCGTTATTTCACATGCCAAGATTTTGAAAGACTCCAAATTAATTTTGTTTTCCTGAGGAGGGAAAAAAAAAAAGCAGACGTTCATAGTGAAAGCTAGAAGGAAGAAGAAGACCCAAGGCAGGGCCTTGGCAGATCTGAGCACCTTTCCATGGGTCCAAAATCCCCTGGGGAGCACGCAGAGGTGCAGATCGAAATGGAATACGGCGCAGACTGTTAAAGCAAATTACTAATCTACTCTGTATTTTAAGGCCTTAACATTTGTGTAACTTGGGTTTTATTAATGGAAAGGGAAATAAAGGGGAATCTTCTGTCACTATTGAGTCGCAGAGAACATCTCATCGTGTGTAACGATGACAGCTACTGTTGACACACGGCAAACCAGGGCACCGTGTGCCACCTGTGAAGGGGACTCAAAGTCAGCCTCTGCTGCCACACTAGTTGCAGTGGTGCAGGAGGCTGGCTTAGCCCCTCTGACTTGCAGTGGAGGCATGTTTTTAGCAAAGACTTGCACAGACGTTACATGTGCAAAATGATTATGCATAAATCCTCCTTACGGGCAGCACAGGCTCCGGCTGAGAGGTAGAGCAGTAACAGTTAAAAGAACAAGAAGAAATGTTTTCCTAATGGTCCTGTAGGTGAAAGGAAATCTTGAATCATGTTTTATGGGAAAATAATCCTCGAAAGAAGCTGGTGCGTCTTTCTTCCCCAGGTAATAACACATCTGGTCTCACCTTAAGGTTTTATGATTAGATGACTAGCCAGGAAGGGTGTGCACCTAGGTGGAGGATAAGGGCACTGCTAAATACCCAAAGAAGCACAGGACAGCTCCACAAAACAACTACTAGGGCTCAAACACCAATAATGAAAAGGTTGAAAATCCCTATTGATAAGATGCAAATCACAAAGCGAGCCCTGAGATCAAAGACAGAGCAAATCAGAACAGAATGTGGTGGCTAACAGGTTTGGGGTAGCTGATTCCCAGAAAATTGGGGAGAAAAGGAATGCTCGAATCCGCTCCCTGGTTCCAGTAGGTGCAACGAGACTGAATCTACAAAAATTTCCAGGGCTCATCTCCACTTGTGACCTCTGAGACCAAAGGCGAGAAATTATTAAAGGATGTCCTGGTGATATACAGTGATATGATAAATAGCACCCAGTTGCTCAAATTAAATCTTGCAATTTCCAATGAACCAAATATTACTAAATGACCATGGTAGCTACTAGATAAATGTTCACTTAATGAACAAAAGAATAATTGCTTTCTAATTAAATGAATAAACAGATGAGCTTTTTCTGGATGTCCACACTTGGAGAGGTTTACGGACGTTCTCTTAGTCCCGAAGCCCAGCAGGAGTGGCTTAACGACCCACTCCTTTGAGATTGCAAGGGGCCCGAT
The DNA here is from genome assembly GCA_004027165.1 of Ctenomys sociabilis. NCBI lineage: Eukaryota > Metazoa > Chordata > Mammalia > Rodentia > Ctenomyidae > Ctenomys > Ctenomys sociabilis. Next base: position 65,738 of record PVKA01000764.1, on the reverse strand, counting down.
GCAGGTCTCAGAGCTTGTGATATGCACATAATCAGCTGGCTCGCGTGTACAGTACTCACTATCCAATATGAGATCAGCACACAGAGTTTAAACTTGAATATTTCATTGTTTGTTATCAATGGCAAACCCAAAAGTTATTTGTTAACAGGAAACAAATACTTCGTCTTCTTTGTATGTTATTTCCCAAGAGTGAGAGATCAGCGCTAATCAGGAACATAAAATAGGCCAGATCACACGAAGTTGCCAGGGCGAACTTTTGATTTGTAAGAAGGGCGATGGCATATGGTGCAATCCGCACACAAGAATGTTAGAATAAATAAGGTTAAATATTTTTAGAGCTCTGTCTAAATTATACAGAAGAATTTCCTTATCTGGCTGCCACAACCCACCAGTTTACTTTGCTGATGCATAAGGATATATTCTACTATGCAGCTTTCAAGAGATACAAGGGAAGGACTAGGGAAAAGAACAGCGATTCCAGTCCCGTGAGAGACGTATTGCTATGGGCAAAGATAGGCTGTGGCTAGGTAAACCTAAGTCTGAACGAGTCCAGAGATCCAAACAGACTTGGTTCTTCTGGTGGAGTAAGAGGTTTTGGAAATAAACAGTAACTGCTAGACATAGCAGCATAGCATAGTGCTGCATCCCTGTAATCCCAGCCAGAATTTAAGGAAGCTGAAGCAAAAGCAGGGGTAACACAAATGCAGTCATGCCTAGGGAGTGCAGTGAAACCCTGCCTTAAAATATAAGCAAATAAGTGAAGAAGCAACAAGGAAATAGGAGTGAGGTGGTAACTCAGAGCCACAGTATCCCTTAATTTACTATGGCCTCTGTTGAGTTTGCCTTGGAGAAATTCTCTAAGAAAAACATAAATGGATTTTTTATCTTATTTCATGGCCAGAAACTTTTTTTTATTATTGTTTTTGTTACCGGGGATAGAACTCAGGACCTTGCACTTGCCAGGCAGGCACTTATGCCACTGAGCTATATCCCCAGCATGGCAAGAATCTTTGAGTTGCTAGACTGCAGATGGAAATAACCCATAGGTCACAGCACAATGGACAAGAATGAACTTTGTAAAGAATGTTTGGAAGCTGTAAGTCAAAGTAAACATGTCTCTCAGGACTCTCTGTTTGGCGTTAGTGTCAATTCTCATTTCTGCTTCTCCTCTCTTAGCATTTGTATCAGAAATGTGCCACGAAAAGCCTTAGACATTCAGAGATGAGGCTTTACGAAGATGACGAAGATGACTAGATTGTGCAGCACTGACTTTGTCACCAACCTTATCTGCTGACGCACTAATGGTGGAATGTGCTGTGGGAGCTAGGACCATGCTGGAAGGAGATCCAGAGATATGTGCTTGTCACTGGCGTGCTCTCTCTAGCTCTGTCTGTCTCAGTCTCTGTCTCTGTCTGTCTTTCTCTGTCTCACTGTCTGTCTCTGTCTCTCTGTCTCTGACTCTGTCTCTCTCTCTCTCCCTCCTTCTCTCTCTCTTTGTCCCTCTCTCCCTCATCTTTCTCCCTCTCTCTCTCTGTCCCTCCTTCTCTCTCCCTCTTTCTCTCACACTCTCCCTCCCTCTCTCCCTCTCTCTTTCTCTCTCTGTCCCTGTTTCTCTCTCCCTCTCTCTCTCCCACTTTCTCTCTCCTTCCCTCTCTCTCTGTCCCTCCCCCTCTTACCCTCTCTCTCTCTTTCTCCCTCTCTGTCTCTCTCTCCACCTCCCTCTCTCTCTCCCCCTCTCTCCCTCTATCTATCTCTGTCCTTCCCTATCTCTCCCTCTCTTTCTCTCTCATACTCTCCCTCCCTTTCTCTCTCTGCCCCTCTCTCTCCCTCTCTCTCTCTCTGTCCATTTCTCTCTCCCTCTCCCTCTATCTCTCTCTCTCTTTCTCTCTCTCCTGCTCTCTTTCTCTCTCTATCTCCCTCCCTCTCTCTCTGTCCCTCCCTCTCTCTCCCTCTCTTTCTCTCTCACACTCTCCCTCACTCTCTCTTTCTCTCCCTGCCCCCCAAGATGCTCTGCCTCTTTGCTGCTATGAGACACACAGCTTTTCTCTATACTGCTGTTTTTGCCTTGGAATCAGCTGACCATGGCCTGAACCCTTCTGATACTGTGAATCCACACAAACTTTTTCACCTTTAAATTGCATTCTCCAGATATTCTGTCTCAGCAATGGAACAAGGCCATTGCCCATCTACCAGACCATTTCTTGATCCACCCATCTCATTCTTTTAGTCTTGGAATTTCTCAGGATTTTGTTCTGGTCCCTTACTTACCGATTACATCTTTTTTCTGGGATCAGCTCATACTATATGCACAGATAACACTTCTCACCATACTGAACATGGGTGATTCCTCACCCTTCCAACAGATGCCTGAACTCCAACCATCAACAACCAACCTATCTGTATGGATGCACCCGAGGCCCCACTATTTTCAACTGAGCATTACATCCCTAGATCTCTTACCAGCTGCTATTCTTGTCATTGGTTCATTGTATGCCCTCTTCCTTTATGTTCACCAACCTTTCCCAGTTTTTCCTTATTTTTATTTTTCCATGGGCATCACCATTTGCAGCTCTGTGAGGTTGTGTTACTTAACCAACTTCATTAAAATTTTAAAGAATTTTACCGTTAGGTTTCTGTCTTGAAGCTGTTCATTGAATTTTGTACATTGCAGCCCTATTTATGCATCTGTACTATAAAACTCAGACATTTCTCAGACTGGTAACATTCATTGCAGCCCTGTGTATATAAGCTAAAATTCAATTATTAAGTATTGTTTTTTGATTTCCCACCATGTATTTTATAATAATTTCCTACTTGTGTTGTTATGTGTTTCTATTCCTGTTTATTAATAGTAAGATGACTTTTAATAAGTTCATGTTTAATCTTTTGATCAGCAGTACCTTTTGCTCCAAAGAGACATTCCTTCTTAGATGGAAAATCTATGGAAACCTTTCTTAAAAAATTTTATTTACTTATTTATTTGGTACAGGGTCTCACTGTACAACTCAGACTTATAGTGATCCTCCTGTCTCAGCCTCCCCAGCGCTGGCATTACAGGAATGCTCCACCACACCCGGTTTCTGTAGCCTGCCCAGCACCTAGGGTTCAGGGGCTGGCCCAGCATGTGGTACTGGGAATCTAACCTAGATCCATGCACTTACCATTCAGGTGCTTACACCGCTGACCTCTCTCCCCATCCCCACAGAAACCTTTGCGTGGACCAGATATCTTCTTTTCCTATTATCTTCTAGCATTCTGAGCCAGCATTAATTGATGGCATTGCAGTAATTTTCAAACGTGCTTATTCATTTCGTTGAATTTACCTACTGAGTAACAACGAAAGAGGTATGTCACAGGTACTCTGAGCCCAGCCTCCCCTCTAATATGGAAGATTTGTTTTTACTTCCTTTAAAAGTGATTTGGTAGTATTAAATTTAAAGTAATTTGTTTGTAGCAGCATCTATAAGAACAACAAAAGTCACTGAAAACTACTGACATATTATATGGGAATGGTTTGCCTGTGACACTTGTAAAGTCATGAATGGTGTGCACCAAAGCTTACCCATGAAAACAAAGAGTAGTTGCTAAATTGAATAGATTCTACCCATGTTAGACACTAAAGAAATGAAAGACCACAGCAAGAATAATGTTTCCATGCCAAACATTGAAAACTCAGTATTTTTATATATGACAAATGTTACGCAGTGAACATTTTATATATGGCAAACATTGACTAACTAATATTTGCTTATGTATATGTGTATATGAAGACCAAAAGTTAATATAATTACCCCCTCACTCTCTCTCTCTCTCTCTCTCTCTCTCTCTCTCTCTCTATATATATATATATATATATTGCCTATAAAAAACCTTCTTTATCTAAAGTTGTAAAAAAAAAAAAGAAAAGAAAAGAAAACTCAAGTTGAAAAAAATCTCCTAATCCTCGTTCCCTAATTGCATTTAGTTTAGGAATTTCAGGATGCACTTGCAAAGCTACCTTCTGGAGAGTGGTTTGCAAGTGCTGTTGCACATGAGAATTCAATGTAATTATCCATTGTTACCAGCAAGACACAGAGGATTATAAGAAGTTCTTTTTCGTCATGAAGCCCATGCTGATCCCTTGCCACATGGGTATCCATATGCAAATCAGTCACAGACTGGGGAGAGGAGATTTATTGATTGTACCACCTGAACATCTCTAAATATCCAAGTGTCACCAGTAGACAGGAAGATGACGGCTTGAAGGCAGCCTGGGACCATAATTCAAACAACTTGAGCGGATTTTCATAAAAGGAACTCAAAACTGCAGCTGGATGGTACACAGCTATATAAGAGCTGGCTTGAATTAGGGGATTTATAAGTCGGATCATAAATACACAAAGTCCAGTTGCTCACACACTGAGGCACTAAGGTACATGATTGTTTAAGCAAGAGACACTGGACAAGAGCTCCTGTGATATCAGAACTCATCATCCTAAAATAGAATTCAGGGAAAAATTAAATGGATTTTTAAAAATCAGTTAACATAATGTATTACTTATTAAATTCTTTCATGGAGCAAATAGAAGACTAATTTCTCTGGAGCCATTCATGCCCCCAAAAGTTATAATTAAAGACACAAATTGAATGATTTTAATAATGATGAACGCTCACCTTCTTAGTGCTTAGGTACGGTAATATGATAGTCACAGAAGGACTCTGGCCTCCATTTTCATTTAACTTTGCCTCCTGGGACCTAGAAAGGCGCTTTTCCTCATTTATTTATTAATGGACATAAAAATACCAGGAACAAAGTGGCTGTTTTTTAAAGATAGAGTTAGTATCAACTCCTCGAAACAGCGTGATGGGGCTTTGAAGCTGTGGGGGGGCGTCTGAGATTCCCACAGTGCGCACCTGAGGGTCTTTCCCTCTTCCAGTCTCCCGGTGTGGGAGCGCGCTTCTGGGAGCAAGCCCTTGCCCGTTCTCTGGCGCTGGGCCTCTGTTGTTCTCCTTGCAGAGCACAATCAGAAGTCGCTGACATCTTTACGGAAAGCACTCATAAAGGAAAAGTGAAATCAGAAAACATTCTTAAGTGATAGAGGCAAAATGCAGCATTAAAGCTTGCTTGAAAATAAAAAAATAAAAAAAATAAAAAAACTTCTACAAGCTGGTTAGTCCGAATATTTGTATTTTTGTATCATTTAGGAAAATCCCATTATGGCTTTCGCCACAGACACATCCCTGGTGTACAAGATAGAGGCAGTTCATAAAACATGCAGCATTTTCTGCCAGAAAATAGGGCAGCCTATTGCCTTCTGTAGATGGCTGTTACACCCCAGTTCTCATCAATAGAACATAATCTCATTGCAGCAGGCAACGCTTAGTGTCAGGGAGACACCGGTTTTCTAGTCAGAGGCTGCTGTCACCAAAAAGACAAAAACATTTTGTGTTTTTGCAATAACTGGTGTCTTCCAAATGTATTTATGAAACGAGGTATCAAAACAAAGAGCTACGGTGATTAAAACAGGTACTCAGAAAAGCCTATCTCCTCTTTTCCACTTTCTTCCCAGTCTCTTTCCCTTTCTGGCATAAACTGTCAATTCTCCAAATGCCATTACAAAATGATTTGAGCCACAGTGTCAGCTATATAATTAATCCCCCCATCAGCAGATGCCAAATTAGATGCCTGTTTCTGGAATGCCTTCTCACTGCTAGAGAAGGGGGATGTATGGGTATTTGACACTTGATCATTACAGTTTCCCAGAAAAACAGGCAAGATGCCAAATTCCAAAGGCCTTTTTGCAGCTAATACAAGGTTGGCCACGCACCCAATCTGGCCAATCTTTAGCCCTGTAAAATAAAATAAATTTTGCAGTGCTGTTATCACAATGATTAAAATATAATAAGCTAATGAGATTACAATAGCTGATTGTGAACAAGACCAATTGTGTTAATTGGAAGCTCCTGAATAGCAATTTTAGCTGCTGCTGAGTTTTGAAATATAATCAGTTTTACTAATTTTATCTGATTTCTTAATGAAGCTTGCCCTGAGCAATTGTTCTATGTGTTCTTTAGCAAACAGTGTGTGTCATAACTGCTGACATTAATCTTGATTACTTTAGTTAAAATAAATAGTTATACTTGGGTGGCTTTCAGAAAATACATCATAGTAGATGTAGTACTGGAAAGCAAAGGGCTTTTGGTTTTAATCTTGTTTTGGCTACATCTTAGTTGCTGCATTCGATCCATGAAGAGCCTCTCTGTGGTGCTACAAGCATCTCCCAGTGTCTTTCTGAAAAAATTAAACAGTGCTACTATTTGTTCCCTTGTTATCTTCTTCCACCAGCTATGAATAAAGGTAAGACTTGCACTGAAGAGAAGGTAGTAGATAACAAAATATCCTGTGCACAGGATCAGGAGTTTAAAAAAAGTGAAAGTTGCTTTTCTCAAGCAAAGTTCCTGTGTAGCCCACAGGCCAATACCATCAAATCCAACCACCAGTATCAATGCCTGAGACTGCAAGAGAGCAAGCACTTAGGCTCTTTGTTTTCATAAGAGATAGATATACATTGGATGGCTTCTACTAGCTTTTTAATGTGCTGGAAGGTTGCCATGCCGCACAGCCAGTTATAAAAGACTGGAAATGCTAAGGCAAATTAAAATTTGAAGAAACCAAAAAATGCCATTTACATGAGCTAAGGAAACATCTTTCATGCTGTTGATTTTTTTCGTTCTCAATTTGTCACCATTTGCAATTAGATCTGCATATTTAGATTATTTAATGCTTGTGAGCTAAGGTTAACTGGGTTTTTATAGGAAAAGTTGAAGGGAAGAGAGGAAGCTTCTGAAATCTCATAAAATATCTGGAATCAGATTATATGTATTGAAAACATTAAGAAGATGTTTGTAAAATCTATTTCCACTCACTCATATGCATGCATAATATTCTTTTTGTTGAGTTCTAACACTGCATGCTGAGGGCTGCACAACTGGCACACACGTTCAGTACACACAGCGATATGCTTCTGTGTTCATGTACAACTGCATCACTACTCCTCAAACCGAGACCAAGAGCTAGAGTATTTCTAGTACCCTGGTTCTCACTTTACAATTATTTGATCCAGGCTGGGGTTTATTTCCATCATTATCTGTGTTTATAAATTAGTGGATGACTCCATTCCTTGTTTCCCTTTGATAAATTTGATATCAAAAGCATCCATGTCTCGTATGTCAGGTTCCTAAGCTTTCGTTTTCCCACTCTCTGCAAATTACATTTATTTTTATTTATTCCTGGATAATTTGAAAAGAAAGTTCTTTGAAAAGCTCCTGGGCTCATCTGTTGGGCTGCTGTGTGTTGCCACGATCACACTTCCCATTCGTACACGTGATCTTTCACGCTCAAATGATCCTACATTGGACCAGCTGAAATTTTCCATAGTCAGAATTCAGCCCTCAAATTCAAGTACTGGAAACTCCACTTCCTGACACTGCGGTGTTGGGAGGTAGACCCAGATGGCCACTGTTCAGTCAGGAGGTTTCTGCCATTGCAAATGGATTAATCTTCTTAAGAAGAGGCCTCAAAAGGGAGCTTGAGCCCTTTTCTCCTTCTGTCCCTCTGCCAGAATTTCTGCTCTTTGCATGACCTAGTGTTCAAAGTAGCATGTATAGGTTTTTTTAATTATTATTTTTAAGAAATCTGCCAAGTAATGGAACATAGAAAAACAAATTCCCATAAATACTGGGCAGAAAAGTCAAACATAATTCTCCCTCTTTGAAATACTCTTGTCTTTCTTTTATACTGCCATGCTGACAGCGCTTATATATAGGATTTACAAATTTTAAGGACTTTAGGATCATTTTAATGATTTCTGGAAGGTTCTTGGCACATCAGTGGCTAAACAGAGATGCATGCCATACCTAAGCTTCCCCCACATGGAGGACCATGACCTGAGTGGGACCCACCGTGTTAGACATGATTGGGGAAGGTAGTCAATACAAGGGTACAACCAGTCACATGACATCTAAAGAAGGTGGTCTCACAAACACACAGAGCATGACACTGGTTGTCATAGCTGGAAATTATAGGGAAGAAGAAAGAAGAAGGAGAGGATAGGTAAAGGGTCCAGGGATGCAACCAGAGAGCAGGAATTGCTTATGATTTTTTATGACTCAATAGACTAATTACAGAGCATTCTGAATATTCCTAACCTACACAATCAAACAGCAAATATCTGACGTGATAGATGCTCCATCACTTCAATTTGATTGTTATACAATAAATAGGAGTTTTGAAAGATAGCATTGTGTCCCACAAATGCGTGCCAAAAATATCTCTTAAAATTTTAAAATATATTGAAAAGGAGGAAGAAAGACAAGTCCAAAACACTGTGAGAATAAAACCTATTCTTTTGTTTTGAGCTTTAGATATTTTCCAAATGTTTTTTAAATTTTACCAGTATCTCATTGTTTAAAAACATTAGTTCAGAAGAGCAGAGGGGAATGTCATATTCCATGCTCATCTTCCATCTGCCTGAGGCCCCAGATTACCCATGCTTAAGAGTAGAGTTTGATACATAGTTCTATTTTAATGAAACACACACACACACACACATACAAACAAAGAAAAAAAACTTTAAATTTTGTGTGATTTATTGTAATATGCAAATATTTTGTGACATAGCTCCCTGTATTCATACTATAAATAATCTTTAGTATGACCATATTTGGAATATTCTCACTTAAAGTATATTTTTGTAATAGTCTATCAAATTAGTGAACCAAGGTTTGTTAAGCCCTGCCTTAATGATGACAAAAATCATACTTTGCTTACCAAATCACACTCTGCACCACAGTCCCTGCCTGCCACACCCAACTATCTGAAGGAGAGCACAGATTCCTAAGTAGGATGAATTTAGCTGGACAAACTGTGCCTGTCCTGAAATATTCCAAAGTTATTCTTTCAAAAAATATTGAGCTATTAGGATTTGGATTATGTACATAATAAATAACATAATGATATACATGGAAAACAAGAAGAACAAGTTATTGCACCTCAGTGCCCTGATACTTTGGGATTATTTATGAAGCTTGCACAAATGACATTATTTTTCAATTTCTTAAAAATTTTACTACACTTGAACACTAATTGATATTATTATTATGACTAGAGTTTTAAAGAAAATCATCATGTTTTATATATTTATACTATACAGAGCCACATTGCTGACAGTTCCTGATCGTTCTTAGTAATATATTTTTCTTTCTATTTTGCTTTGATTATCCCTTGCCAAGCCATCCCATACAAGGTAATATATAAGTGTATTAATAAAATAAAAATAGAAATACTACTTTATGTCATTAATAAATGCTAAAGACCTAGTAAGATTTTAATAAGCTCCATTCAGCAGAATCTCCTGAATAACCTTAATAAAGAACTTTAATATCAATGAATCGTTTTAGTCCTTGACTCCATATATAATTTTTGTTTATAATATATTATAGTTCTAATGCCCCACTGGATACAGTGTGCTCATACTTTAGTACTAAGCTGTTCCTCTACTTGTGTAAATTATACGACTCTGAAGGTATCTGGGGCTATGTGACGTCTAGCTTTAATATCAGGATTGTGCTAACCCTTTTCACAGCAGGAACTGAAGCACTTTTCATACTTTTCCAATTTTCAAATAGTTTCCAAAGACTTCTCTCCCTTGAAAGCTTGGTAGACTCTCGTGTCAAAATGAAAAATGAATCTACACTCTAATCAAATTGTAATTTCTGATAGGAAAAAAAGGAAAAAAAAATTCACAATTTTAGAAGTTCCTCTCCCTCCCTTCTTTTCTTGTGCATGTATTGTGCACATGTATCTATTGTGTGTCCTGAAACAGGACAACCCTCACCACCAATAAATTGAATGGAAGAAGACCAAGAGCTGGAGAAACACAAAAAGACTAGCAGTCATGATGACATTCACCGTATTTAGATTCTGGGAGGGGTTCATCTAACAAGTGAGAGAGACAGGAGGACCTCAAGGAATAAGAGGCCCCCCACTTAGGAGCTGGGTGTGGGATGCACTGCAGAGAATGGAAGCTTGCACAGTAGAAAGGTGGCCATGACAAATTTAATTACTGTAGAATCTGAGTAATTCTGGGCTCAAGAGAAAAATTGTTATCAAAGATCGTGTTTTTTCCCTGGTACTGAACAGAAAAATAGACCAGTTTTACCATGTTGACCTCTGTTTGGAAATACGATGCATTTCTCATGTGGGCAATGTAAATCCTTCATTTCCAAATATTGAAAGTACCTGGTACAGTGGCCAGGGGTTCAATCCCTGAGTCTGCCATGCCGGCCCCATCCCTGGGGCATGCTGAGATGGCAATTAAGACTGGGCATGGTGGTGCACACCTGTAATCCCAGTTCTTGGGAGGCTGTAAGCAGGCGGATCACTATGATTCCAGTCTACTACTGAGACTCTGAATACCCTGAAGACCCTTCCCTAAAAAAATAAAATAAGGTATATGTAATCTGGATACCACTCCTCTTTTATTAGATTAAAAAATAAGCAGCACGTATGTGTCAGTACCAAACAAGTTTCAAGTCTTTCAATGTGTGTAATTATATTAGCCTAATGTAAATGTGAGTGCTATATTTTTAATGCTATAAGATACTATCACAATCTATAATAGTTTTCTCTGAAATATTTGTTTCCTCTGTGAACAGGAAGAGAAAAATTAAGATCGAGTTTTTCTCTATTTAAGGAAAAAGATTACAGAAAAAAAGAGGTTTGCTGATATCCACCAAGGAAATCAATGTTATGGAAAACATCAAAATTATATAACTAAAATTTTATCCACAGGTAGGGATGCACCGTTCAATTGCATTTTATGAGATCTCTTTGCTTATCTATCATTATTTTAATAACATATTGTATAACCTTTTTTATGTATGGATGGTAAAGCGTTTTAGTTGTGAGCTACAGAATCTCATAAATTGTTTCTGTGTTTAAATATAAAATTTGCATTTCTTATTGATTGCAATAGGTAAGTTGCTAAATTTACCTGCTGATACTTTCCTGTTTTGAAGAAAGGCATGCATTTCTGGATTCAGCCTACTAAAATATGCCCTGGTTACTTGCATGCATATATACACAAAAAATTTGTTCACTTGTTGTTGTTTTTTTTTTTTTGGTTATGCATAAAATTTTACTGTATCATTGTATTTGTGTTTGTGATTAAATACCAAAGTAATTTTCCCAATGGGTATAGCTAGATTTTGACAACTGCATATTCATATTGGATTTAGAACTAAGAATCTAAATTTGGATCAGGTTGGGTTTGATTCACAGACGTGAGCAAGCCAAAACTAGTGCACGATTGCTGTAGCCTGTGGCAGCCACGCATGATAGGAAGGGGCAAGGTCCCACGGAGGGAGAACCCATGTCATGCACGGAGGCTCCTGGGCATGCATAACAGTTCACATTTACAATTCCCTGCAAAAGTCGTATGTGTCCAGACGTGGGGCTTTTGGAAGGTGATTGTATTGTGCAGGTGCTTATACTCGGATGAAAGCTCAAAAGTAAATGTACTATGAGGAGGAAGCAGGTGCTGTTTGGAAGAGGGTGAGCTGTCTCCCTTACATGCTCACCCTTCCTTCTATGACTCCAGTTACCATGGTTGAGCACCTTTGCCCCCATGGTACCCTCTTCCCATCTGTGTCTGCTTTGAAGCAACTAACCAGGAATCTAAACTTTAATTTGTCAAAGAAAGAAAAAATTGCATGCAAAGAATTAAAGTAAGGATAATTTTTCTCAAACCTTGGGAAGAAAGGGCTGGCCAGGTAACTCAGCAGACTAACACACCTGCTTAGGCAGGTTCAGGGACCCAGGTTCAGTCCCTGGCATGCTGTGCCAGCCCCACTCCTGGAATATGCTGGGGTAGCAATTGAGATGGAGGGTGGCAGCATGCACCTATAAGCCCAGCTCTTGGGAGGCTGAAAACAGGTGAATCACTATGAGTCCGGTCTGTGTAAAGAGACCCTGTAGATCCTGTTTTAAATATATTTTTAAAAAATTGTGAAGAAAGAAAAAGAAATAGATACTCTCTCGGTAATGGCACCTTCAATTGCCAAAGTTATGGCCATAGTGTATGGTGAGTACTTAGGTATGTTAGAAAAGGCATTAAATTATAGGAGTTGGTGCTATCCGCAATTTCAAGCATCCCTTGGGAGTCTTAGAACATATCATTTGTGGCTAAGGCAGAGCTACACTAGATACTGAGAAAAGGGTAGCTGTGTGTGTTTCACTCCCCAGCCTTCACACCACTTCCTCTAGACTTTCTTATTCAATATCCACAAAAAAACAATTATTTTTATAATAATCAGAATGTTTATACATCCCTGGACTTAGTGCTGCTTCAGATCTCAAATCAGTGTCTTCCTAAACTCCTAACATCAGGCCAGTTACTTACTTGGAAATACAAAAGTAGGGTGAGTGATTGTGAGTGTGGAATTCAATCATTAATACAAAGGATTTGATACAGTGCTCTGCATATAACAAGCATTGAGTAAATGTTAGGTATTCTTTCTTTTAAACATCAAAACTACCTTTCCCCTTTTCTCTCTGCATGTTTCATCTTAAAGATTGAAATAGCTCTTCGTTTCTCCCCTGTGATTGCCAAGTGCAGAGAATGTAAATATATGAGATCGCTGGGGAGAGTTGGCAGTCTTTTCATATTTACTTGGCCTGTTAGATGCAAATCCAATTTGAGTGTATCTCACGAAGAATATGATTTGTTACCTGGGTACGACTGTGCCAGTGGATCAGACCTACCTAGCGTTTCTGTTACAGCGGGGTGCATTGCTGGTGAATTCCTTAATGTACTTTGCAGGGATCTTATTTTTATCTGTTATCTTGCTTTGCATTTGTATTGTCACTGTAGTCTTTAAAATATTTCTAGGATCATTTTGTGAACTTTGGATCTGTACACTCCTGAGCATCAAACCCAAGAATTCATTGAGGTGATTGAAGTCAGAACACAGATAGGCTAGAAAAGACAAAAAAAAGAAAGGTAACCTAAATCCAATCAATAATTAAAGAATAAAGAACTACCAAAAGGACAATGAACTGATGCATTAAAATATTTCAGTAAGTATCTTAATAAATGTATGCATTAAAATACTTCAAAATAATCTACTCTGTATTGATGTTCTAAGGAGTAGAAATGGATTTATATTATGGCATAAAGCAGTAAGCTGGTTCCCTGTAAATGGGCTTATTGAAATATTTTGTTAAATGAAATTAATCAAAATAAATTTGTTCAGTAACAGAGTTAAGATTTGAGTATAGTCATACTTCCCTGAAAGGTCCCCAAATATAACCAGGATCACATAGTACCATTTTATAAGATAGCATGCCTTTGTAACTTGGAAACCTAGGGAAAAATCGGGCTTATCTTTGCAAGATAAATGAAGATGGAGAATTTTGTTTATGTGAATTATAGTGACAAATGTAGATATTAAAATAAGCCAAATTTATTTAAACCCTCCTAGGACCAGCATAGCTGCCTATGTTGAAGGCTTTATTGCTAATATCCGATGCATTTTATGTGCAATCTCTCCAGAAAAAGGGAAATCACTCAGTATTTCCTGTTCAAGGACATAAAATTGTTCCTTACTTACTGAAAAACAAATAATGAATATTGATTTAATAATTTAGCCAGTGGATAACTTTGCAATCATCCATTCATTCAATAAACATGTACCAAGTGTCTACTATGTGCAATATACTAATATAACTAAAGAATAAATTTGATTTTTTTTTTCTTTTTTAAAGCATTCAAGACTTCAAGGAAATCATCTTCTGTTTACCTCTTTCCTCTAGGGGTCATCAACTCCTAGGGGACAATGACAAGGGAAATGTTGCTCTGTGTCTATTCATCAATTTTTTTTTTGCTCTTGTTTTAATTTTAGGGGATTTTTTCGTACTGGGGATTGAACTCAGGACCTTGTGCTTGCCATGAGAGCACTTATGCTGCTGAGCTATAATCTCTGGCCCTCCATGACTTCTTATACATCTCTCCATACAGAATGAATCCTCAGTATTTTCCAATAAATAAATTAAATAGATTGTATGTCAGTATAAGATCTTGGCAGAAGGAAGAACCTTAGAGTCATAGCAACACTATATCATTTTATAAGGGTTCTGCTACAGAACACCTTTGAGATATATAACAAAAGATTATTCTGCTCTTGTAGAATCAGAATGTACGTTAGTACATCAAAAATGCTTATAATTTCTACTGTCAAGAACACTCTAGTATCCCATAAATTATTTACTGCAAAACTAGTCAAAAAGAGGATAACATTTGATGGCATCTTTTAGTCCTTTGGCATATATTTTAATAAATGTTGATACTAACATTTGGCATTTAATTCATTCTAAAATAAATACCTCTTGCTTAATAATCAAGAGTTTAAATAGCATCTTATGGAATTTGGTAGTACACTTGAGATGTGTATGAGAATCAAGCACATTATTTGGTGACTCTAGGGTAGAAAGTGAACTGAAGGTCATTCTTTCAGCTCCTATTACTGATTCTGTACTTGACAGAAGGTGCTAGGAAAAGCAGGGATTTTTTCAGTCATCCTTCGGTTTCTCTTCAGTAGCTACTTCCTGGTTTCTCTTCTATGTAGGAATGACTCATAGTTTTCTTAGGAACAGTGCTTAGACACCTTCCCATTGTAACCTTTAATTTAGGGTGGGTCAACTGCATGTAAAGCAAAGCAGATTTAACACATCTCAGATTACAAATGCAGGAATGCAAGTAAAAAACAGACCAGTATATGGAAACTTTGTGCCATAGTTAGGAATGGAGAGCAAATTTGGAAAACAAATTCTCAATTTTCTACAATTTCTTCAAAGCAGATATCTGCAGCTAGGCTTGGCCAAGTATTTTTCTAGCCAAATGGTTGTCAAGGTGCACCTGCACTTTTAAAAGATGGTGACCCTAAATAGCCAACTTCCTGTTTTTTTTTTCTGCTTGGTACATATCATATTTTGGCTTTTTATTTGCTGAAGAGCGTGTTGAGTTCCCATACATCCTTTTTTTTAAAAAATCATTGTAGGGCCGGCCAAATAACTGAGAGGATTAAAGCGCCTACTTAGGCAGATGCAGAAGCCCGGTTCAATCCCTGGAGCGCCATTCTGGCCCCACCACAGGGCACGCTGAGATGGTAATTGGGACTGGGCGTGGTGGCACCTGCCTGTAATCCGCAGCTCTTGGGAGGCTGTAAACCAGGAGGATCACTATGAGTCTGGTCTAGTAGCGAGACCCTGAACACCATGTAGACCCTTCCCTAAAATACAGAAAAATAAATAAATAAATTCATGGCTTTTAAAAATAAATCTCCTTCTAAATGGAAGTGAGGCCTAGATAAAGACTGGCGTGAGTTCTAACCCGGAATGCCTGTGGCTGTGGCTACATTTCTAGAATTTATTTGTAAAACACATAATTGAATTCTTCTCGGTTTTTCCCTCTAATTTTAAAGTAAAGATGGGTTAGTGTTAATCCCTAAACTGTGTGGAGAAAAAAATAAAATGGAGTTCTTGTGGAAATGACAAAACTTGACTTCTACCAGTCAGGAACAAAGCTCAGTTTAAGATTCTTGTATTTCTTTCATCTTCAGCACTTGCATTTGGCTCCACGGCAAGCACTTCAGGTCCCAGCTCGCTTTATTTCCCATTTCCTATCCTCCACCCCTTACAGCATCTAAACTAATTACTATTCTCAGCATATTTACTTCATAGAATGAAGTAACCTCTTTTCTTTAAACTAAATAAATGTCTTCGCTCCTTTCTCTCATTGCTGAGATGAAATACCCAGTGTCCGAATATAAGGAAGGAAAAGTTTATTTAGCTCACAGTTTGTAAAGGTTGCAGTCCCTAATCGGCTGGCTCCGAGACATGGTGGCACATGGCAGAGGGTAGTAGTTAGTGGCCATAGAAGACAGCAAAAGCAAAGAGAAAACTCTCTTTCTGTGCCTTTTATTATATCAGTTACACTGGCATTAGGGCAGTGCCAGTCCAGTCAATGGCCTAATCCAGCAATCCCTCACCCCTAACTGAGCACACTTAATCCCCAAATTTTACCTGCAAAGCAATCACATGCTCTAGATTTAACCACCTCAAAAAAAAAAAAAAAAAAAAAATAGGGGCAGGAGAGATGGCTCAGTAGAGTAAGTGCTTCCCTGGCAAGTGCAAGGACCTGAGTTCAATTCCTGGTTCTAAAAAAAGAAAAAAATACTATGACCACATGAGGATTTGTGGGGACATTTAGACACAACCATAACAAGAACTATAACTGTATCTAACTATAACTATATATATATATATATATATATATATATATATATATATATATATATATATATCATATTGGTCCTCCCCCACACTAGGATTACACACATGTGCCACCATGCCTGGTTTGGGGGCAGACACAGCATGCTGGGATTGATGGGTCAGTATGGCATTTGCTACCAGGGATTGAACTCAGGTCCTTGTGCTTGCCAGGCAGGCCCTGAAACCAACACACTGTCTCCCCAGCCCAACAATAACTTTCTGTACAAGTATTTTTGTTTCTTTTTAACAGCTACCCTCTTCAAACTTGCGTTTTATTGCTTCAGAGGTGACAAAGACCTTCAGGAAAGGAGGTTTGCTCTAGTGCCTCATACAGTGGTTGTGTTGATCAGTTTTTCAGTTGTTGGACAAAGTGCATGATATGCACAAGTTAAGGGACAAAGGTTTATTTGGGCTCACAAAATCAGAAGTTGTGTATTTGGCTGGCTGGCTCCAACATTGAAAGATTATGGCACAAAGGCATGGAGAAGGACAGCTGATCAGTCTCTGAAATTAGGAAGCATACAGCAGATGAAGAGGCTCAGAAGAAGGGCAGAGGTCATAAATGATCTCCAAAGTGATGCCCTGCTTCCTCAGTAGGCCTCCGCTTCCTCATAGTCCATTGAGCCAGGAGCTCTCCGATGGATTAAGCCATCATTGTGGCTAGCGTCACCACAGTCGAATCTCCTCCCTCGGGGTCTGTTAATTCACTCATGTTGAGAATCAAGATGAAATGACATAAGATTGTGTTCCAAGACTCACTGTGGAAGCCAGAAATAGGGCATATGATGTATGGTATGCTTTTCCTGTTCACATGTATCTGTTATAAAGTTTAATTCACAAATTAGACACAATAGGAGACTAAGAGCAATAGGTTGCAAGAATATAGAACAATACAAAAATAATGAAATTACCATTACCACTCACGCTGCACTTTGGAGCTATTATTAGCAAGTAAATCAAAGGGTTTCTTTCACATGATCACTCCATACTCTCTCTGGCTGTCAATCTGATAACGGGTACTGCTAGCAATAATGGTAAGGCAGCATTTACAGCATGGCAAAGGAACTGTATTTGCCCCCAGTGGGTTGGAGGAATGGAGCAGTATAAGATATCATTGCACTGCTAAAAATGTCGCACAATTTCAAATGCTTGTATCATTTCCATTGAATGCTTTCGGAATGTTATTGACAGCAGGTAACTGAAAACTGAAGAAAGTGAAAGCATGCTTTAAAAGAAGCAGTTGTGATTTCTTTAGCAGGAAAGCCATGAAAAAACCAATGAATAACCAATTCCAATCATAAAATCCTTTATCTTGAAGATGCACTCAGCTTTAAGTGCAGGAGTAAATCCAGTGCACCCAGAGGCGGAACATGTTGGGGTTCCTGTTGTCCATGCTGAACACAAAAAGCAGAGTTTAGCAGCCTCTGTGTCCTGGTGGAATGGGTTCCTGTGATGCAGATGTGCAATTTTACTTTCGAACTTTTGCTTAATTGTGACCTCCAACCTCCATTGGTGCCATTAAAGGGCTCAGTGTCATTCCTACTGGAATCACAGAAATGTAACAGGTTTAAAGATTGGAGCTTCTCTGCATTTCATCTAAATGGATGGATCATACTTGAGATCATACTTTTAAGTAAAGTTAATCAGACACACGTCTAAATATCGCAGTGTTTCTCTTGTGTGAGAAAGCAGAGCACAAATAAGGTCCAAAATAGATGGCTGGAACTGGGAACTCGGAGGAAGTATTCAGGTGGGAAGGAGAACACGAAAGGAAGAAGTTGAAGGGAATAATGAAAAAAGAAAGAAGAGAGAGCAGAAGGGAAAAATAGAGACAAATCTCCGTAAATAAGCAGAAGAAAAGAAATTGGAGGAAGTGGAATTGAATGAGAGGAAAGTAGAAATTTCAGTAAGATAATTAAAAGCTGAATTTGAAAAACCAACAGCCTTTCTGTTTAAAAATACTGTGGAGGAAAGAATTATTTTGATAGTAGGAGCAAAATATAAAATATCTTGAGAAAAACTGCAGCAAAAATTTGCAATGTTTATGGGAAGAAACTATTACTTATTATAAAAGGGTTTAAAATTTTAAATAGATACAACTATTTCTCAGAGGAAGTAAAGCTATCATACAACTGAAATGCTACACCCTAATTTAATATACAATGTAATTTTAAAGTCAGTATTTATTTTGTGGTAGTGGAGATTAACGAAGGGCCTTTGTGTTGAGCTACATCCCCAGCTCTGCGTGTGTGTGTGTGTGTGTGTGTGTGTGTGTGTGTGTGTGTTTCAACAAGGTTTCACTAAAGCTCTAGATGGCTCCATCTGAGATAGGATGTATGATCCCCCCACCTGCTTAATCTTCCTAAGCTCTGGAGTTATGGGCATGCACCACCGTGCCCGTGCACCACCGTGCCCATGCACCACCGTGCCCATGCACCACCGTGCCCGTGCACCACCGTGCCCGTGCACCACCGTGCCCGTGCACCATCGTACCCGTGCACCACCATTCCCCTCACCACCTCGCCCGTACACCACCATGCCTGCTCATCACTGTGCCCATGCACCACTGTGCCCAGCTTGCATTTTCATCCCAAAGTACAGATAAAGAGGCTTCCAAGGTCCCCAAATGAGAAATTTAGAGGGAAACTAGGTCCAAGTTATATAACTACTGACAGTAGGAAAGGTTAGTTGACACTTGGATGATTTCCTCTGTCCTTTTCATTGGAAATACAACAGTTATCTTCAGAGAGGTACTCACTCACATACTGACTGCGCTGCACTCCTTCCTGTGCTTCTGGGGACACACAGGCTTCAGGGGACACCGAGGAGCTCAGTGTTGGACTTACCTGGCTGTCTAATAGAAATGCATGTTCTCCTAGCTCGTGTAATCAAGGACTTTCATTAAAACAATCAAGCCACCAACTACGTCTTTAATGAGGAAAAAATAACCAACCCTTCTTGAGCTTAGAATAATGTCTGTCTCTCTGACATTTATATTCTTCTACTCAGGATTTGTATATTAGGGTGAGTGTATAGAGGACATGAGTGTATTCTATGTATTTCAGTCACCCGTGGGTACTGTAATATGCTTTTGTGTCATGCCTATGCTGCTAACTCACTGATTTCTGTTATAATTTCTTCCATTGATTCCAACTCCAGAGAGAGAGAGAGAGAGGGAGAGGGAGAGGGAGAGGGAGAGGAGACCCTTCCAGCCTTTAAAGCCATTACTGTGACATTCTTCAACTATAATTATGTCATGTTACAGTATGCTATATCATCTTGTGTTATATGATACCAATCAGGGACTTGGCTGATGAGTTGAATTATTTCCCTTGTTCAATTAGTTTGAAATTTTCTAATCCAAGATTAGTTAATTAATCTTTTCAGACTTTCATTCTAATCACAAGTCTACTGTAGGAATCAAGATATCATGCAATCATAAGCAGACTTCTAATACAGTTAATTCCTTATCCATTAATGGATCATCAGCAAGCTCCAGTTTTGCAACATACTTTTTTTTTTACTTTGCCACTCTAAATTAATATAATCTATATCATTTTCAGTTACTAAGTTGTTTTCAAACAAAAATGTTGCCTTAGCTGTTGGACTGTTGTTTCTTAATTGATCCTTTACTATTTTTATTATCATTTGCCTTTAAAAGAAGTGGAACATGTCATGACTAAGATAAGCTAATCCATAAAACATGCTAAAAATTGGTGCAAAACCTTTGAGTATGCACAATATTATATACTAATTTGAATCTATTTTAATCATCTTTTCATCAAAAGCAACTCTGCCTACTGTACTTTTGCATACAGTAGGCAAATAACAACTTTAAGTTATTATTGGTAACTTTAAATTTGCATGATTAGTGTGCTGGATTTCTAATTACCTTGATTTTCATTTAATCTTTCAAATGTATTCTTAAACATTAGTTTCCTCTATTTGACCTCCACATGGTTAAAACTGCTTTAATAAACATTCCTTTGAATTAGACTGAACATTAGAATAAATGGGAATATCTTTCTCCTACTGAGTCATTATTTTCAGTTATTTTCTTTTATTTCTTAATGTATTTAGCACAGGGCCCACAGGGTCTCACTATATAGATGGGACTTGCAGTGATCTTCCTGTTTACAGCTTCCCATGTACTGGGATTATAGGTGCTCGCCACCATGCCTAGTCTCAATTGCTGTCTCAGCGTGCCCCTGGGGTGGGTCTGCAAGACATGCCTGGGGATCAGACCCTGGCCCCCGCATCTACCTAAGCAGGAACTTTAATCCGCTGAGCTATTTGACCAGCCCTTTATTATTTTTATTTTTATGTTTTTGGTACTGGGAACTGAACTCCGGACCTTGTGCTTGCCACACAGGTGCAGTGCTGCTGAGCTACATTCCTGGCAGAGTCATCATTTTTAAAGCCTTCCATGGGTCACATCCCCCTGCTCTGGTGAAGTCAAAGTGTTATAGTTGAATGAGTGCGCACAGTCCAGGTTCGTGTATACGACAAAGAACTGCCAAGTGTGTATCTTGTAGTAAATAGTAAATAGCTATACACATTCAAGATCACTGGGTGGTAGCGGAACAGCAGAACTCAGCACAAGAAAGAGGAGCTAATAAAGAGCTTCCACTCAACAGGGGCTTCCAATCTTAAAGGAACAGGCACCCCTAATTCCAAGGGCCTCTCACTGGGGTGGGGTACCTCTAGTTCTGAGCGCCTTCCATTCATCTTTCACTGGTGTTGGAACCAGTGCTCTCCCGCTCCAATCATCAGGACCTTGGACAGTCGAGCATGGAACATCCGCAGGGTCTTGCCCAGCCCACAGCTCCCTCACCTCTGACTTTTTTCTGTATCAGAAGTACGTGTCATATTGCATGTGCAGTGAGCATCTGGCAAACTGTGCATCAAGGTTTAATTCCACAGAGGATTTTTTTCCCTTTAGGAAGTTCTTTTGAAGCTATATGAGTAAACACCTTCCTTGGGTCATTACATATTTTACTATTATAATCTTTGCAGTAGACCTCTGACTTTACAAGCATTTTTCCATTTTATTGATGGAGAACCTGAGGCTCAGACAAGTGTAGCTACTTCCTACAACATCTCCTAGATGATGCCCAGAAGAGGCAGAATTTGAATCTAAGTCCTCATGCTAAAATTCATGTCTGTTCCCCTAACTACCAAGAAATGTTATCTCAGGTAGACCCACTTCTATAAGCTGTGGTACAAGGTCTCGTCTCCTGGTCTTGTTTTGGGCACACATTAGTACTTTGGTTTCTTGTAGATCCACTCTCTGCTAGATACAGACCACATCTACCCTAACAATCCCATCCACGCAACACCAGGCCTAATGTGGTTTATCAAGAGCAGAATTAAATAAATAAATAAATAATAAATAAATAAAATGTTCCTTTGTGCCCATGTAGTGACAGTCCGCCAAGTGGCACTCTGAGCTCCCCATTCCAGTGCCTGCTCTGGATGGAAGGGCTGAAGTCTCTTCAAGGTTGCTGCCACTTAGAATTTTAGGTCATACCAAGCCGCACACTTGTGCAAGTTCACAGCCACCTTCTGGCCAGTACCTTGGCATACTGTATATTACCAGGATATTGATATAGCAAAAACACTGTTGTGGGATTCATCATTTGGTAAATCCTCCACCGTCTGCAGTTTTACAGAGCCATTTAATTAGCAATTTTACAACCTCCTCTCCTCTCATTAAATTAATTAATAATTAAGTTCAAATATAGGCATCTTTAATGTCATAATTATATTTCAGTTTTATGGTCACTGGAGTTTAGCTCATTAGGGGAGGCACTCATAAACCACATCCCTGTTTAGTGGCTGAAGCACATCGATGTCACCAGGCTGATCCCAGTTGATATTTTAATTTCTCTGTTTCTTGAAGAGCACTACTGTGCTGCAGAGAGAAAATCCAGCCTGTGTCCTCTGTGGACATAAAATAACAATCACAGTAGCAGTATCAACAAATTCAGTGTGACCCTTGTGCGTGGGATTCTCAGAGTCTTACTGATTTTTATGAAGTCTCCCTGGACTATTTTTGTAGCACTAGTTTTCGGTTCGCCTTCTGATTTGATCAAGCCCTCCCACTTCTACATTTGACATTAGGTACAAAGCAACCATGTCAAGGAATAGTGACGAATGTCTTCTCATTGACTTTATGATTTACTAAGGCACTAATGGCATTTCACACAATATGGTAGGCTGCCCATTACTTTAGACGGAGTGGATTTATTTCAGTCATTATCACTGATTAAACCAGCTTAGTTGAAGAGCCAAAACAAAACTTGCCTTTGAAATTGTTCTTATTTAATTTTGTTCAGCTTCACATAACTCAGGACAGTGCTAATTATTCCTTGATGGAGCTCAGATTTCTAATGTAATTCATATGTAAATTCTAATTTAATTCATATGGGAATGTTTGTGTTCCTTGTCTCCTTTAAGGCAAGAACACAAACACAGAATTAGAAGTGTTTGGAAATTAAAGCTTTATGTTGCCTTTTTTAACCTGGCTTTGATTTGCTGCGCCCTGTTGTTCCCGTAGGAGAGCATAACTGCTTCTTAAGCGTAAGATGTGAGGTTGTAGTTCAGGTGATAAAAACTACCTTCACACTTTCAAAGAACTTGGATATATTTTGAAGGTGCAAATTGTGTTCCAGATGGTAACAGAGGTTTTGCTACTTAAATCTTTACTCAAGTTTACTCTAAAAGAAGTTCTTAGGAATTTTAAAAACTCTAAATTGCAATCTTAGTAAACTATATGATAGAAAAATGTCACAATTCTTTGGTTATGTTGTTTATAACAGGCTGTCGTGATGGTGAAAGTGAAAAGGGCCATTCTCAAATTGATGGTCCTTTTCAAAAAAAAAAAAAAATACTGGTGGGTTTTTATGTATATGACCAGTGTTTCATTCTTCTATTATTCCTGGGACAAATACCTGACAAGGTGAAGGAAGGAAAAGCTTATTTAGCTCACAGGCACTGGAGGCTTCAGTCCACACTCAGATGGCTTTAAGTCAGAGCAGCACATGGCAGAGCCACCTTGCAAGGTGATGGGAAAGAGCAGAGAGCAAAAAGGAGTGGCAGCAGCTCGCCCCTATGTCCCCTCCTTATAATGCAAGGCAAGAGCACCTGCCCAGGGCACTCCACTCACACCCATAATCCCAGTGCTGGATCAAGAATCAATCACAAACTCCAGAAGCCACCCCAGGACTGCATGAGGCTTTGTGGGGACAGCTAGACACAAGCCATAGCAACCATAGTATTACAAGTCAAATTCTTTGAAGATCCATGCTCTAAGGCATGTTATACTCCAAAAAACAATTTTTTTTAGAAAACTTATTTGGGTGTAGTGGGTGTATATCTGCAATCCTCACCTTCTGGAAGCTGAGGTAGGAGAATGGCGGCTTTGAGGTCAACAGAACTATATAGCAAAATCCTACTTCGATAAAAATTAAATTAGGTTTTAAAATGCAGTTGATTGAACTTAGCATGGAAGTCAAAAACACCAGCTTGCTGCACAATCAAGAATAGGTAGCACAACCTATATGATCTATGTACAATCTGAAGTGACGACTGTATAGGAGAAAGGCAAAGGGCAAAGAGATGTCAAGAGAAGCCACATCTTAAGGTACTAAGTGAGAAAGCGAAGGTAGGAAAGGACTGGAAATGGCAGTGCAGTGCGCAGGTGGCTGGGAGGAGTGAGCACTCACTTTGTCCTCCGAGGATACCCTAAGCTTAGAGACCTTCAAAGGCCCTTCGCGCTTTACCCAGATGGCTGTCACCCTACTCCTGTGCACTCTTCCCTGGGTTCTCTTTTCAGTGAACCTGAAAGACGCTCTTGCGCCACACCATATTTCTGTATTGTGTTTCCACCAGAAGTGGTAACAGGTAATGGACATCATGGAAGACAAATAGGAAAAGAAATCTCAGGTCAAAATGATGCACCTTCTTTCTTGTTACTCACCCACTAGATATTCCACTGTGAGGCACTTCACAGATGCCCAAGGACCGGTGATGCTTTCACTACAGAATTATAAACTGTTGAAGGCCATTGGGCGAACAATGACTTGCTTCCTTTTGGGTATCTGATCATATCTGCACTGTAGGCAAAAAGATTCTAAGTCAGACCATCCTCAGACAGACTGACTTTGTAATATCTAGGACATAATTACACTTGCATTAAATATGCACATACACACACACACATCATGCCAATGTTAGAGCTGTCCGAAACTATTTTCAATAATTGATTTGCCGTTTAATTGAACAGCATGACTGACTAACATAGCTCATTACTTTACTCATTAGTTAATTATCGAAGAAAGTAGGACAAGTCAATAAAATGGAAGGCTGTAAATTCCAATACTAATTAGCACCATTTCCTCAGAGACATATTTAAGGGCAGATTGGCTACCTGAATGTCCTAGGACCTTGTAGATGAAGGAGAAGGATAGAGGAACATAAATCTAGATGAAAGCAAAGATGACTAGACAGTAACCAGACAAACAGACTTGCTCTCAGCGACTGATAACTCCACTACCTTCCCTGAAACACATGCGTGGGTAGGAAATGGCTTGCACGAGAAAGGAAGAGCCTTCCTGTAATACCCTTTGAAATGACTTACAAAGAAAACTTGGCTTGCTTTTCCTATTATAAGAATGTTTCCTCCTGTGTTTTCCACATTCAGTTTATAGACATTCTCATACTGACATTTGCAGGTAGATCTCTTTAAGTGCATTCTTCCTTCAAAATAATCCTATCAGAGGAAGAAGTCCTTTTCTAGGACAGCAATTAATTCTTTTGACTCATAAGCAAAAGATAGCCATTTCTACTTATTTAGTCCACATTGGCTTCATGTACAGAAGAGCTATTGCTACATACCCATCATCCAATTAGATATACGAACAAGCCCCCCCCCCCACATATATGTGTTCACATACACGGGTCTATGTAGATTGTTATCTGACTTTAAAGATTTTCTAACTTTCTCATTACAAAAACCTGAATTCAAACCTTCCTGTACATAATGCTTTGAAAAAAAGTCTTCCATCTATTAAGAACACCATACTTGGTCATCCACATGGTGGGAACACTAGCATTTACATTTCAAGCTGTTAAAAAGCTGGAAAAAAAAGATTTTTTGGCATACTGTCTACCATAGGGCCTAATGCAGGTTCTTAGCCTGTCCTAGATAAGACTCCTAGCTGGCTTGAGTCTACCAGGCTGCCAAGTGGCCCAGAAACAGAGGTCTATAAGGCTGCAACAGAAGAGCATTCTGAACCAAAGGCTTCTAACCTTGGACATATTTTACTAAATGATCATAATTTCTAGGCTAGGTGAGCATGTGTCTAAAGTGTGCTGGTGACATGCTATGGCCTGTGCTAGCTAGCTCAGTTGGTGAGGAAGGGCTATCCATGGGCTGGATTCCGTGGATGATATCTTTGGCAAAACACTTTTGGAAAGGTATGGTCAATTAATCTTGCATTAACTTTGATCACTTTGGCTTTCATTCTCTCTTGAAGGTTGCTCAGCTGTTTTGAGCTATGCTATACCAGATGTACTGGAGTATATATTTTTATTCTCATTTAATATTTCAATAATAAAAAGGAACCCTCAGTCCCAAGTATGCTCAGAGTAGATGTAGCTATTAAATTTTGAGAAAAGAAATAATTAAATTGGCAGTATTTAAACATATATGTTGTTAATTACAGGAGAATGATGACTGTGTTTTACCTGTTTGAATTTTCCTTGTTCTTTCCACAATCCTGCATGTTTAGAGATTATCTCTATATGGACACATCAGATTGTCAAGTCCAATTTCTTGGCTCAGAAAAGGAAATGAAGCTGAGTAGTAAAATGGCAATTTCCTTATTCCTAAAAATCTGTTAAAGCTTCTTTTTCAGGAAATGGATGGTTTTGCATCATGGGAAAATATCCCTTATACCTGCACCTTAAAGTAAGAGAGAGAGACCTTTGGTTCAAGGTTTTCAATGGTGCAGACTGTGGTTGGTTGTCATGAGGCAGAAACATTGTGGCAGAAGTGGATGGATGATGGGTGAAAGCTGCTCGATCGTGGTGTCTAGGAAATACAGACAGAGGAAAGAGCCTGTGAGGGAGCTAACAAGAGCAACATGTCATCCACATGATCCACGTGGTCCCATCCATGAGGTTAATGCCCTCACAAACCAAGCAACTCTTCAGCAGTCTCTTAAGCAAGCCAAGCTGACAACTGAGTTTAACAACAGGTGTAGAAACCTAAGATTGACCTAAGACAACCTTGAAAACCTAGAAGAGCCAGTAGTTTCCAATCAGTGAGTAGAACCTGAGGAATGCAGGATTTCTTGGGTTGAGAATCAACAGCTGGTCAACAACTGCAGGAAGTATCAAAACCATTCACAAGTCCCACATAGGCCTGTGTCATCAGTACAAACTAGTCTACCATCTAGTTTCATTGTAACAATTCCATGCCTTTTTTTTCCCTGTAGCCTGGATAACTCAACTTCTCTCACTTCTATTTGACAGGAAAACAGATGTAAGTGGGTTTCTTGTCTTTGTTTCAATCGGCCTGCAGGAAAAACCCAGACTGTATGATTCACTTCCTTGCACATAGGGCATTTGGCTGTTCGTTAGTGCCAGAAATGCAAACATTAAGAGGCTTATCCACCTGGTGACTAGATGTGCCAGAGTTTGCTTTAGATTTTTGTCTGTTTGTTTACCTTACATGCCCTGCATCTGTGGCCTTTCCCTAGGAATTCCTCTTCATCTCAGTCTTCTTCCTTATTTTCTTACTCCAAGTCCTCATCCCTCTATGACCCACTTCCTATAAACTGTTCCACCACCAAATAGGTCACTCACATCTCTATTGGAGGCCAGGATCCAGCAGTTCATAACAATGCTGGGTCCAAAAGTGAGAAAAAGAAAAGTCTTCACCTATCAAGTAAAATCCACAGGCTCTTAACACTCCCCACATGAATTTTTCAATAGTTTCCTTCAAGGTGAATATTGGTGTCCATCAATGAAGCTTCCTAGTTATGCAAGGATGGCTAATGACTAAGAATAGCTGGAGAAAACCTATCAAGACAGATATGTACCTTAAAAAACTGTACGTACTATTATTTGAGCTACGTCTGCATTGTGTTTCCAGCCTTACATTTCATTCTGGTCCCCATGACTTCTAGAGCCCTTAGCAGGTCAAATTTCTCATGGCCAAAAATCTCGCTGTCTACTTCCACTTCTTGGAGCCAATGTTCCTCCCAGGTCCTCCACATGAAATGCACTTCCCTCTCAGCTTCAAAGCTCCTTCAGTGAGATGTCACACATCTGGAACACCAGCTCAGAAGGAAGTCATTATGGCCATCCAGGATCCAGAGGTTAATCAACTCTTTGATTACATAAATCATTTTTAGTCACTCAACTCTCTGAGCTCATAAAGCAGTTGGTTAATATTGAAATTCACATCCCAAGGCAATTAGTTAGCCTTCTCCCCCAAGCAGACCTTGATGTAGCTATAGACATCTTCTAGTTTACCTAAATGCTTAACACAGAAGCTAGTACATAACTAGTAGTTGACATGGCAAGTATTAATTATTTGAATGAATAAAAAAATAAAATGATATTGAACAGATATTTTGAAATTTATTTTTCTCAAAAATACTATTCAAAATTTTAAGACTACAATAAGATTCTATAAAGTAAGCATGGATTTTGATATATATACATAAAGTTTTTCAGATATTTTCTTAATATTTGGAAATATAATTCATCACCTGTATTTGAAAATATTTTGTTTACAATTCTCTATGATTTATTATTTTCAAAGTTAAAGAAACAACACTTGTAATAAACTCAGACTTAAATGCAAAAGAAAATCATGTTTTATTTTTCTTTGACATATTATAGTTATGTTTGGCATTATACTCAACCCACAAGGTATGATTTTTTTTCAAAAATGTTTTATAAGTATAATATTAAGCCAAGCTCCTCTAAAGATTATGCACAGAGTTTTCATCAGCATTTTTTAGAATCAAGCCTCAGGTGCTAATAAATGAAGGTTGAGATTTAAGGAGAAAATATGGTGGGACAGTTTAATGAAAGGCTCCTGGTTAAAAAGAAAAAAATGTTTTTAATGATTTTAGCAAAAAAAGCTTTAAAATACTTATACATCCTCATAAGAACTTTTGAAAACTATGTACACTTCAGCATAAATTGATTAAATGATTTCTAACAAATAAAACCAACCCTATGGGTACTAATGAGTGAGTTGCCATTCCACTACTAAATACTCCTTTCAGCATATGAATAAAAGCAACCACAGGGAATCTTGGTATTGGAAGAAGCACCACCAGCTGAAGAAGCAAGATATCCCGAAACAGAAATTCTTGGCCAATAAAAATTGCTCTGCAAAGTCTAGGTGTCCTGGAAGAAAAGGAAACCAGTGACGAAGTGTTCCAAGAACAGTGCCCGATCCAGCAGGGCTTGATTGATGAAGTTTTCACTTTATGGTGGTGCTGGATCTACATGCGCTAGAAGGAAACTGTGCTTCAGATGTGGGGTCTGGATCTTTCCCCAAATGAGCTGCATGGAGCCCAGACCTCATTCTGAGTGCTGAGAAACGGCAACAACGGCAGCCGGCAGCCCGCCCAGGATCACGGGGGCAGTGACCAAAGCTCTGCTATGTGCCTTGTGCTGGGCCAGGCTCTTCCATAGTTTGGGGGCATTAAGTGAGTTTTCAATTGTGAAACTTTCAGTTTGCAATGGATTCATTGGGGGGCAACCCCATCATAAATCGGGGAATATCTACATATTGTATATGGAAGAACTTATGTGGGAGAATAGGAATGACACATCGCACAAGAAACTCGAAACACAACAGATTACTATAATTATATAATTGCAAGCTAAAATACAAAATTAAAGTTGAACACTATTTTACTTTAAAATTTTTCCGAAGGTCCATAATTTAAGTATTTTTAAGTGAAAAACAGATTACGCACCTCAGGTCATGCAATAATTATTTGCGTGTTTATTTCTATAGTAAACACCAAATGCAAGCATTCAGCATTGAAACGATGAATTTCATAACACAAATGCATGATCACAAATAGGGATTTTTCACAGGATGACATTTAAATGCATATAGTAAAGAAAGCCCATGCTGAACACAACTATTTCTATAAATTTAGACATGAATTTTAACCTTCTTAAGAAAATAAAAAGGTTTTATCTCCATGATACCTACTTTCATTGCAAAATCTAATTCTTAGTATTTTAACTTATTTGTACAAAATATATGGAAGCCTACTCATTGAGCATAATTGCACTTGATATTTATTTTCAGAGATACCTAGGCAATAAGAAATACTTATTAAATCTTAACCCATTATCTTAGGTATTTAGCCCTAAATTCTTTGTCACCTGAAATAAGTTCTCTTCATTCCTGAGAAAAATCAAATAAGCATAGGGTGAAAGAGATATATAAGACAAATGTGTAAAGAAAATAGAAATTAGCTTTATTCTGTCCCTTAAACATGCTATCTCATATTTTCAAAGCAAAAGTAAAGGTATAAGTGTAAAAACATTCCACTCTGATTTTTTTCATTGTGGAGAAAAAGGTAATACACAGTTTCTTATTTTATGCATCTGAAGTGCATAATTCAGTGGCATTAATTATTTTCATGTTGTCATGTAACCTTCATCACCATCCATTTCTGAAACTATTTCACCATTTTTGTTTTTCCAAATAAGAACTCTACCCAGTAGTCTGTCATTCTTCCCTCTTTCTAGATCCTGAGAAAGTTCTATATGTTTTTAGTATTTATGAAATTTGCTTAGGGAGTTCAGGGTAGCTCAGTTGTAGAGCACTTGCCTAGTACACATGATGCAGTAGACTGCTCCTCCAAACTACAAAAAAGTTTGCGCAAGTTGGATTTTTCATGAACAATGCAAAGATCTGTCTGTCCTTTCCTGTCTTGCATATATTCAAGGTTCACTTATGCTATGGCACGGATTAGAATTTCATTCCTTTTAAAGCCTGGGTAACTTTCCATTCTATGTATCTGTCACAACTTCTTTCTTTATTCATTCTTTGCTGAACACCAGCATTGTATTTACCTTTGGTCTAGTGAACAATGTTATAATGAACATTGAAATTCAAGCATCTATTTGAATTTCAACTTTTTATTATTTTGTATATATTATAAGTCATTATGTTAATCAGTCATATTTATGTTATTAATATACATTAAATGGAGCTTCTGAGTTGTATGATATTTGTATGTTTAACTTCTGATGACCTCACTACATGGTTTTCCAGAATGACCGTACTTTTTAAATGCTTACTAGCAATTCAGGAGAATTCTGATTTACCTGCATCCTTCCCAACATTTGCTATTTTCCTTTTTAAAACTTCAAATTATCATAGTACATGGATGTAGTGTAAAGGTTTTCATTATCATTTCCCTGGTAAATATGACTGAATATCCTTTTAAGTTACTTACTATACATTGGTGCTTGCTACATCTTTTCTATAACTTTAAAGAAATGTCTACTTACATCCTTTGTTCATTTTAAAAATTGGGTTCTATGTGTTTTCAGAAGAAGCTGTAAGAGTCCTTTATAAATTTTTGGCATTAAATTCCTATCAGATTATTTTGTGCACATACTTTTCTATTATTTGAAGGTTGTCTATTCACTTTTTGAATATTATCCTCTGATTTTATAACCAAATAATATCACTTTGTTCAACTTATTAAATTCTCTTACTTTTCAAACACTGTATCATATTACTTTTTCGCTTTTAATGAATCTTTCATTTCCATTAATTTGAGCAGGTAAGTTTTAATTGTTTTGGTATCAGGAAATGAGAATACAGGGATGAAAATAGGACACAGTCCTGTCCTCAAGCAGATTAAAATCTTAGAATATCATAGATTTATCAGCAGTTTGTTTAATATGGGAAATGGTGAGAAACCTGGGTTCTGTTTTGCAGCTAATATTTGCAGAAAGGAGCCTAAATCTGCAATGACCAAATATGGAAGCAGATTCATAAAAACAGCATGAGAGGCATGGAAACAAATGAAGACAAATCTGCTATGCAATCGTTCTTTAAATATGATCAAATTCACCAAAATCTGAGGTAGTCCACCTTCTTCATGTGTGAAACTGGGGTGATTATTCCCATTGTGACCTTGTATCAAACAAGAGATATCAAAACACTTTGGAACTCTAAAGATGCTATGCAAATGTAAGTCCTGTTATTACTGCAGTCTTGTGTACCAATTACAGAGCACCATAAGAGTTGGTAATAATCATTAAGGTGCCTCATTAGAAACACAGACATGTCCATAAATGCATTACAGCCTTTGTGTTTGTGTACACAATGCACCTGTATACTTTGGTACAACAGTAAGTACATTTATCTTATTTCTCAAACAAATTATGTTTTTATCTTCTTGGAAATGTTATCAAGTTGTTCACATTCTTATCCACAGCCTTTTTCACAGGGGCAGGGACTTCAAATATTTCCACTGCAGCTAGTGTAAAAGACTCAGGCTGCAATTATTCCAGTCTAGTTTGAGTGGTTCTCTTTGCAACTTGGCTCTCAGGCCTCAGCAACACTTAGCTGTAACTGGAGTGAGGCTGTCAGTGCCAGTTTGTTCCCTGTCAGCTCTAGTACCATTCAGGACATCCTTGATAAATGTGCAGTGTAAATTTAGTGGCCAACCCATGAGAAAGAAAAACCACACATCTCTCAAGTGTTGGAAGAAACTTTCTTTATCTGTATCCTAAAAAATACATGGGTTATAAGTTTTGGTATTGATAAAATAGAAATTGGTGGAACAGGCCATGAGATAACTCAGCAGCATTAGGTGAAAAGTCCTGAGTTTGATCCTCCATACAAAAAAGAAAGAAAGAAAGAAAGAAAGAAAGAAAGAAAGAAAGAAAGAAAGAAAGAAAGAAGGAAAGAAATTCGTAGAATAGGAACACAATGATAGCAAAGGTAATGTGGCACCCATGGTCTTGGATAATGTAAAAACACTTAGGAAAGAAGAAAGAAGAGGGCACATGCAGAAAGGCTGGAGGAAACACGAACGTGGAGACATGATCGTTCTGATTCTCTCCTTGAGCTGATAGGAGCTGTATTCTTCCAGTAGAAAGTGTGTGAGCTGAGGAGAGAACCATTAGGATCACTTGGGAATCCTGAGCTCTCCTGAGACCACTTCATCACCTGCTATCCATGAGAAGTCCAGAGAAGGCATGGTGTTCTTAAGTCTCAGCGTCCTCATCTATAAAATAAACATAAGGATAATTTTTCAAGTCACAGGGTCCTTGAGAAGATAAAAGAAAATACTATCACACTTGGTAAGCTGGAAACACACTACAGGATTTGGGGAAGTTAGTGAGGTACAAAGTAATTTTCTACCCTGAAAGATAATCATAAACTGATTGAAATTTCATTTCCCTGAGGATGCTAATACTAATGCTGTGCTTCTGTTGAGCTGCTGAAAGCTGTACCAATGTTCTGTACCAGGGAATGAACTCAGGACCTTGAGCTTACCAGGCAAGCTCTTATTCCACTAGCTATCTCCCCAGCTTCTTATGTTCATTCTTTACTCAGTGAACTGGAATAAGGAAATAGAGAATTTAAAGCTGTTTTCATGTTTGTCTTGTGGCACTGAAGATGAAACCTAAGACCTCTAACCTCATCATATCTTTTCATTTTGACAATCTTGCTAAACTACCTAAGTG
Source organism: Ctenomys sociabilis (assembly GCA_004027165.1). Lineage (NCBI taxonomy): Eukaryota > Metazoa > Chordata > Mammalia > Rodentia > Ctenomyidae > Ctenomys > Ctenomys sociabilis. Next base: position 32,605 of record PVKA01000764.1, on the reverse strand, counting down.
GGACTTGAATTTGCAATTTTCGTGTTTCAACCTCTGAGTCCTTACAGTATGAGGTGTGTGTCACCATGCCTACATCTTTAGACATTTCAAGAAGATTTCCCAAAATGTATAAGATGAAATAATACTCGTGTGAAATTAATTTTTGTGGTAGAATAAACAAATTTAGTAAATGTAACATATTGCCTCCTTTCCTGGAAATTTATGATACATATTAGAATCTCAAAGTCTGCATTAAAATCAAGGAAACCTGCTTAACATGTTAGTACTCTTCAGTTTGAATTATATGTGCTAAATTCTCTGGTAATGGGGTGAGAATGCATAATTTTGCCGGGCGTGGTGGCGCATGCCTATAATCCCAGCACTCGGGAGGCTGAGGCAGGAGGATTGTTGTGAGTTCGAGACCAGCCTGAGCTACAAAGTGAGCTTAAGGCCAGTCTGAACTGCATAGTGAGACCCTGTCTCAAAAAGACAAAAAAAAAAAAAAAAAAAAAAAAAAAAAAAAAAATAAAAAAAAAAAAAAAAAAAAA